>JABFPB010002189.1:0-21147 GCA_022817645.1 Ceratoteleas bidentatus
TTGGAGAGACGGAGAAGTCGCGGCGATGCGACGCGAAAAAAGTCGCGGTCGACGCGAAAAAAGTCGCGTTTCGCGCGGAAAAAAAAATCAATGAATCCGCCTTTACTCGCCGTTTTTTCACCTTTTGGCGCTGAGAGCAAAATAAAATGCACGCGTCGTTACGTTCGCAAAACAGGATCGCTCCAGACTTAGCGACAAAAAGAAAGAGGAATGTAGTGCAGGGTTAAATATTTTCTTATGGGAGAAAGAGTTAATGTTTATGGGGAAGTTATTGTTCAGGAAAAAAATAATTGCATTAAAATGATAGAAGATGATTCAATTTAACGACAGATTTCGAATTCTTTACATTTTTTTACATTTTATTTTATTTTTATTTAATAAATAAATAATAATTTTTAGGTGTATATACAAATTCGTTTAATATGTTTGACAATTGTAATTTGAATACACCAAATTACGTTAAAATTAGGTCAAAATTGCTTTGTGCAATATTTAGCAAATAATGCACACTATTATTTAAGACCCGATGACAGAAAATGTCGTCCAATTTCATTTTTTTTATTACGCAAGTGTATTTCTTGTTTTGTACAAATGATATTTTAAACACGGAAAATAAAGCTGGTTTCATTTTTTTTTCTTCTCGGTTTCAAATGTCTTGTTTACGGGTTGTTTTCGTGGGGAAACCTTGACAGGGGAGATTGATTCAGTCTGGAGGAACTGGCAGTCGACTGTTTAGCCTCGAGGGTATTATATTATTGTAGTGCTTAGGCACGATCGAGAATCGGAACATGAAAATGGTATCCGGGGCAACTCTTACGTGCAACGCGATACTCGGCCAATATCACGGGAGTATAAAAAACGCGCAAGTATAAACCTAGATTCGATTACATAAAATGATCGCGACTCGGGACTCCAATATTTTATTCAAACGAAAGGCTATTACGGCGGTACGACATTATGGTATCGGTAAGCGGATTATTTTTGTGCGACAGCGTGATTTCGAAAACGCGAATGCGATCGCGACTAATGCTCGATATTTTTTGAAACTGAGATCAAACGTTGTTCGGAATAGTTTCCGTAGCTTAGCGCACAGAATCTCGATAAAAAATGGGAAAATTGGATTGCGTTTGTACCAAAAGTGAAAGGATCAAATAAAGTACGATGCGAAAAATTTATCTATGTAAAAGTGGAAACAATAGTTTTTTTTTGTTTTTTAACATTGTTTTTATCAATTGATTACTGTGGGTAATTCTCTACTAAACTTTTTGATAAAGCAATGTTTTACATTTATTCGCGAAACTTTAAAAAAGTAGGCCTGTCACGTGCAGTTTGCGACAAATCGTACAATTTTATATTTCGTTCTCCGACGAAAAATGTTTTGAGCAAAAGTTTGGCTGAACTCTTTTCCGTGGTGCGCGAGCTTTATTTTTAAGGTCCATTTTATGCAGTTCGTCGGGTTTGATGCACTCTTGCGGGACAGTAAAAGTGGCCTCATAATTCGTTGTACCACAAACAATTATTAAAAGTAGACGCTTCCACTTTCGTCCTGACTTTCACTACAATATGCTGCGGCAACTATGCTTTTGAACCCATAAAATTTGACGGCCAAACAATGCATAAACGCTCGTCGAACGCGTTTTTCGGTAGCGTTTCGCAAGTTGCTTTTCTCTTCGCAAAATGTTTATGGTTTCATTATAAAAATGATTCGTCCTGTTTACGAACCTCGGAGAAAATAAAATCGTTTCGTCATTCGGATCATAAAACTTAAACTTAATATTCCCCTTTACCGATGTTGCAGTAGCAGTTCTCGAATCTAATATTTCGTTTCGCAAAAACGTTATAATTTTTCTTTCGCAACAGTCATCATTAGACTATGAATAATATGCTATTTCTTTATTACTGACAGAAAAACGTTGAAATTTGTGCAAATGTGGAATTATGTAAAATCGTGCTAAAATACGCAAACATGCACAAAACGTTAAGTAAAAAGTTGTTTTTTAATTTCAACAGTAATTCCTCGTAAAAATGCGAAATTGTATGCAGAAATATGTTAACATGAGCATACACAAAAAACATGCTTTATGAAAAAATTCAAAATCAAAATTTTAGAATCACCTTTCTAAGGGAAATCACAAACTTCCGAAACGACCAAAATTTGCATAATATCTGCACTATTTAAGTTTATTTCCGTCAATTAAACTTTATTCCACTAAACTACAAATTTACTTTACATAACTAAATATTTAGTTTATTCAACTGGAACTTTACTTGCCATAAATTTATTACACCGACTAAAAAGATTTAAGCTAAAAAGACATAACCATTTCCTTTTATAAGTGCACTCAGAAAACAATATTAAATGACCCGCGAACAGTATCAACAAAACCGTAATTTCGCCCGGAAAACTTGGCGTCGTTCTACACAAAAACCCGTTCAAAATCTTGTTCCGTTATATTGCAAATCTTGGCGGGAAAGAATGTTTGAATGAATGATGAGTGATTAGCGATTCTTTAGCGCGGCAACGTCGCGCACAATGAGTCGTCGCGGCTGTTTGGCTGAATACGCGTTCATTGACTGGCCGGGTCGTGTGCCGCGTGACTTTGAAAAGCCGGCCGGGGCCTTTTGTGCCTGCGCCGATGTTTTATTCGCGCGACCCAATTTCGTCGTGCGTTACGTTCTTAGGGCCGACTTTTCATCCGCCGCGAGACCCGGGAATTAACGAACGCGGAAGCGCCGCAATGAGAGCGTGATGCATTGTGCGTCGCGATGAAAGTTTGATATTCGCGTCAATTTTTCAATGCCGCTCGGCAGTCGCACGCCTGTCAAATGTTTAATCCTTTCGACGCCAAATTACGGGTCGATTCGTCACCTTTACGATGTCGGTTGATTGGAACGTAACTGGGTGGAATGTAATTGCATTTTTCGGTTCCAATTATTTGCGGCTGAAAGTTTGTTAGAGTAACGAAACTGCAGTAATTTTGAAAGAAAAGCGTTATTACTCATTGAGTCGAAACTATCAGTATTAATCTTTAGTTTAATGCATTAAGTAAGAATGGTTTTGAAAGAAAATATTGAAATTTACCCTCGGGCATTGTTCTCCAAGCAGTATCGGTATTGGGTATTCAGTTTAGGCAGTTTAACGGTTCTTATCGTTTTTTGATGGTTTCTGTTTTGTTTTAAATGAAAGCTGATTTTCTTTTAAACTAAAATTAAATGACATTTTTAATATTTCAAAAATGTCAAAGGGAATAAAGTTTGTTTTTAAGGTAGAGCAATATATATGGTGAAAGATAACCTCAAAATATTCAGTATGTCACGAATGTTTAGGTTATGTTTTCTCATGTAAAAATTTATTCTGCTCTCCTAAAGGTCTTGACTTTTATATCTCTAATAAAAAACTTTTTTGCCAAATATTAAGTCAGTTTCTGCCTTCAGATAAGCGATCTTTTTAAGTGCAAAGAGCTGTGGAGAAAATTACATATCTTTTTCGAATTGTAGAAAATCGTCTTATTTGTGCAATTATTTTCATCTCCATACGATAACTCAACATCCGTCCTACTTCTACATCAAGATTACTTCTCTTAAAACTTATGCCTCAAAGTATTGATAGAAATACTTTGACTTTCACTCCACCTCCTTCGCTCTACACAATTTTTCCCAAAACATATCATACGATATAAACACTTCCGCCTTCGAACCATCGTTAAAGGCAGTACCGTCGATGCACTCATAAAACATCCCCAAAGCTCGCCGGCTGAATCTTTTTTCACACTTTACCAACACATTCGACTCTACTCGCAAAAGCAATCATTTACTTTAATAAAATTTTCATCCCAACAAAGCCCTTCGGCCCATTTGCATGGCGCATATTTATTATTCGTCCTTAATAAATACCACGCTTAAACTTCGCCCGAAATTTCGGCCGCCGAATTGACAATGACAGCCGCGAAGTAAGTGAACGCGACGGTAACTGTACACCTTTTTATTCGGCTGTTTATTTATCCCCTGCGGATAAAGGCGCGCGAAAAAGTATTATTTCGGCCGGGTTCTGAATCACGCGCAAATATATTCGCGCGCACAATGGCCCGTTCGACCGCTTTCCGCTTTTCTTCCCTGGATTTGCACGCGAGCGAAAAATATTCCACGCCGGAAATATGCCGCGGTAAACCGCGCGCCGTCTTGTCGCCGCGGCGACGGTCCAATTATTCGGCTCGAAATTCGTCCCGGGCTTTGTCAAGGCCGTTTTTTCGGCCCGATGTTTACGACGCTTTGATCGACTGATAGACGCGGAGGCGCATTTCGGTATTAATACGATCGGGTTCGCCGCTCTCTTTGATCCGTTCGAGTGGACGACTCTGAGTGCGCAGTTCAATTTTTGTGCGCTTCAATTATAAGAAGTACTGCGCAATGAACGCGGATGCGTAGGGTCGGAAAAAAACGAAAAAAGGGGAAGTGAATCTTGGGAGAAGATACCGGGTAATGTGGTGTTTCTTTGGAAATGTTATTAGATGCAGCGATCGCGGTATGTTAATCAATGGAAGTTTGTTTACCAATTGTAGTCTAATGCGAGTTATTGAACGGTTCAATGAGTAACGGTGTGTAGCGGAAGATGGAGGTTTTTCTTATGGAAGTAATGGGATTGAATATTAAGCGGGATGTACATAAGGTATTGCGAAGGTCAGAAGAGAAAAGTTGGAAAAGCTTTTTGCACACTTCTTACAAAACCAAATGACTTTGGATGAATTCTGTTTGTATACTGAGTTTAGAAGTTATACAATCTAAAAAATTCGATTAAGAAATTGTTGCAAAAATTTGATTTTCTCATGGGTTTGTAGACAAATTCTAGGACATCTTTAAAAGTCCAAAATTTATCCCAAATTTACGAACTAATCCGTCTTAAAAGTGATAATTAATTGTTCCCAACTGCATAAGTAACTCTCTTCGTCGAAAACACGTTGCACGCGAGAAACACTTAATTGGAAGTTAGGTTTGGTAGCAATTCGACCGAACACGGCTTTGTCATCGCGAGTTCGTGTTAAAAGTTCGCCGGAAGTCTGCGAAACGGTGACCAAACTGGATTTCACGAAATGATTGTCGGATGACTAACGGCGACCCATGATTCAAAGTCGACCGCAGATCATGTGCAACCACTTGCGCCTGATGAAACGCGTACTCCGCGCCGTGCTTGACAACTCGACATCCGAATACTAATTTCGTTCGCAGCGATGCCTTTACATGACCCGGCGCGTAATCATCTTGTGACGCTTGAATATGACGGCGTCAAAGAGACCATCACAATCGATTCCGATCATTATTTGCATGCAAAGTAAACACCCCTGTCATTACAGAAATAAAGTACCCGACTCACCGACGACGCATAATTTATGATGAATGGAAAGATCCATCCTTTGCTATAGGTTGTTATTTTTGAAAAAAGTTTCAAAAAATTGTAATTGCTTAAAAGATGTATTTAAACTCTCTTAGCCATTTTTTTTAAACAGTTAAAAGTTTTAATTTTGGAAATGATAATTTTGTATTAGACTGTGGTAAATTTTTTTTTGTTTTGGCATAGACCATTGTGTTTAGAATGAAAAAACCTGTAATTTGAGTACAAACTCGGCGGTGTTTAAACCATTTTTGAATTTAATACAAATTTTCAAAAAAATTTTGAATTTTTAAAAATGAATTAAACATAGTCGTGTTTGTACTCAAATCAAAGGATTTAATATTTCTAAATATGGTGTTACATACAATTTTCATCCAAAATGAGCTGGTTTCGTGTAACGAGCTAAAAAAGGGGTTTGAACTCTTATCTTCTCAAAGACTCATTTGTAAACTGAGATTGTTACATTTTAAAATAAGTTTCAAAGTTACTGTAAACGTTACTGTTTTACGATACAAATCGTTAACCAAGATTTCGTGCAATGGAATCTTGGAAAAAAACTCACTAAACTCATTCAGTTTACTTTAATCTGACGTGAACCAATCGTTCGACCCGACTCGTTAATTTTACAGCCCGAAGTTCGGGTCGTAAAACTGCGGGTGCGTTTGCAAAAATGCCGTCGTACGAGGACGAAATCGCGTTACCGAATCTGCGCAGCGTCGTTCCGCGCTCGTTCGCGGGATCCTCGGGACAGTTTCCTTGATGAAGCCGGAGAGTTCATCGGCGGAAAACCGTTTCTAGGTGTTTTTCCGCGGAACGCGCGCCGATTGGCCGAGAGAATGCGCGCGCGGATCGACGTTTTCCGCGATATAAATCAGATGGCCGGATAAAGGGAAGTCGCCGCTCGTTTCGGCCAAGTTGCGGTCGACATTTATGAAGCTTTACGTGCCCGATAGCAGTGAAAAGTCGCGACCGAAATTATTGCACATTCCGGAACGATTCGCGCGTGCGATTTCCGGGGAGAGTGAATGCATTTCGAGTGCAAAAAAGTCGCAAGAAGCAAGAATTTTTACAAATGAAAGATCCGTTGGATGATTGAAACAGATGATGGTGTTCAAGTTTTTGCGACGAGCAAAACGTAATAATTGTTGCAGACTGACTTTTTGCGTCAGGTATATTTACATGCGACGTTAGTGCACTTAACGAGTTTTCGCGCGAGGTTCATGAAAGCGCTGCTTTCAGAGTGAACCGCGGCGAGGGTGCGAAGTGTAACTTTCGACTTAAGACCCGAACTCTTGACGAAGTCGAGAGTCGATTAGAGCAAAAGCAGCTGTGTCGAAAAAATTGACGAAAAATAAATACGAGGGAAATTAAGGGTGTGGCAGCCTGTGACACCTCGTTTACACAAGTATCTTTGCTTTTTAGTTAAAAAAGTGCAACTGTATTAACTTTTTTCGATTCATTTTCGGTGATATTTTTATCTTAATGATTTCGCAGCTTATTCGTAATTTCTCTTAGTGTGCAAAAAAAGGATTATTAAGCATTGCTAACATGTTTGTATAGTTTAGGCTTGGAAAAAGCTGGGTTCTTGGCTTAGCCGAATTCCGGCGAGTTACAGAATTGTACGATAGTTAGGTTACTTCGCGGATGTGTAAATGTGTATTGTGTTATATACCTAGGAGCTTTGACTTCATAATTTATGAAGTTTGAAACTCATATGTAAGTAAATGGACTAACTTCGTGAATTTCGTACAGTGCGTTCGCAAATGATGCCAGTAAATATATAAAGTTCTGAAACCATCTTTCGGGCGTTATTTATTGAGTGGTCCTGCGTACATTATTAATTAGCATTATGCTAATATACCCAATGAATTTTGTTAGCCAATCGGTTCGTGCGTGAAATTAATTAAAACATTTTTGTGTTTCCATTTGCGTTAATATATTTGGGTCAGTATTTCCGCGTAGCAAAAATTAAAAAAAATCTAATTCAATTTACCCTCAATGTACCAGTTCATACACTCTAAGAAGCGGTACATTTAACTGAATCATTATAAATACATTAATTAATTGCATATAGTCCTAAGTGTGTAAAATTCTTTTCTCGGTACAAAATGAAGTCGTTTTTTTGCTATCAATTCTTCGTTAATAGAAAAACTGGTAGCAAAGTTTTTCAGCCTGATTTGGAACACCAATATTTTCGTCGACTTTATAAAAGTCAATTTTCGACCAATTTTCGATCTATTTTTTAGGTTCAACGTTGCATAAAAAACACATTTTCTTCAATTAAAATAATACACCCTTTAAACAGCTTTGCTTAAATTACAAAATATTCCAAGTATTTTGCAAAATTGTTTTGGTGCGAAATCGCTGAACCCCGAATTCGCCTTTCATACCGCAAAAGCCGTCGAGCCAAAAATTGCCTCTCAATCGTCGGATTCCTTCGAAGCGCCAATAGAGGACGAATTGTCATATCGGTCGTGGATGTATATTAATGCGCCTTCAGTCGTGCACATTGCATGGGCGACGCGTTACGAGGGCATCGCGAGTAATTTGAATTTCGATTTGAAGCCGACTCCCCGATGGTAATTGATAAAGTGTTCTGCAATTAATATTCCAAGTCCGTGTGCGACCGCGCCGTGTAAATACAACGTGTACGCGATACGATACTACCGGCAGCATCGGCCAGGATGTAATCGGCATTCCTACGTGATTACACACGGAATATTTGACGCGCGCGTGTGTTCGCGTATCGCTCTTCCTTTCCCCGGCTCCTCTCTTGTCTCCCCCTCCCCTCCCGACCTCCCCGCCGCTGCCACTCTTAACCCCACTTTGGGATCGCTACTCACGAGCTTCGCAGGATGACATGTGGAGAATCTTTCACGTATCTCCAGTGTCTCGGAATGAGACATCTGGGGAATTTCTGCGGTGAATGGGATCGGTGTTTATTGTTTGATGTTATTGCTCGGGGGAGCTTTTACTGGAAGGGGAATGAAAGTAAAAATGGTTACGATTTGCGATGAATTTGCAAATGGAATTATGGTGAGAATAGGGATTAGTAACGGATTATGTTTGAGTGAATTTGCGATGAATTAAACTGAAGAAGTACGATAGGTATTGTAAGAGTTACGATAAATAGAGATCCGATGTAATTGCATATTCTTTGAAATTATTTTAACTTACAATATAATTTAATGTACATTTTTATAAATAAGTATAAATAAAAATTTAGAGAATTCAGAAGGACATGTAATTACCAATAACAAAATCTTATTTCGTAAAGAACGGAATTCGAATTTTTTGTCACGAAAACGTATTCTCAGCGTAATACTAGGTGCATGATATAGGGTTGTGGAATGTTGTTGAATGAATAACGTTTTGTTGGAAAACATGAAAAATATGTGAGAGGAAAGCAAACGAATGCATTGACGGCGTGTTGAAAGGATGAGTAATATCTACTCGATTCAGACGCAAACGTTTTTCATTTTTTATCGGGCCAGCTGAAATTGTGAATGTCGAAAATCGTTACTCATACACCCCGCTTGTTAGAACTTTAGCCGAAGAGCGTCGCGAAAAACGATAATCTCTGACCGTAAAAACCGCACTAATTTGTGTACATTTTTACCCGATTAACACATTTCTCCCGATAAAATAACGAGCTCCAGCGCATTCGCGAGTCGGCCGTTAATGAGTTACGACGAAGCTAATAACTCCGGCGATCAAAATCGTACTTTCTTTTCGCAAAAACGGCCTAATTACCTGCTTTACGGAGAAATTTTTCCCGATGAATTCTGCAATATCGAGCGTTAAATTGGCACGGCGTACAATAAAAACGACATTTTTGCATGCGAAAATCGTAACAGTGTTAATGAAAACCGTAACTTACGAATTTAAGTCCGCTATTTCCCGGCGAACATTTGCGATAAAACGCGGAAAATAAAAAGCCGGGCAATTAAAAGTTGCACGAATAATCGCAGTCCGTTAGCGAGCACGTCGAACGCCGGGAAGAATGTTTGCTAATTAAATACGCAGATATATTTAATTCCCGACAAGCTAATATTTGTAAGCGCGGTAACGTAATGCAACGCGAACCGTAAACAGCCGTCTAAAATATTCTTTAAGATAAGCTGCGAGCCCGACTTCATATTTAATCAGAGCGTCGCTCCCAAAGCGTGGCCCGGCACATTTCACCTTAATATACACGACCGATGCGAGATATTGCGCGAGCAGCCTCCAGTTGACGTAACTAAGTGTTTAATTAACCCATTTGTACGTATGTTGCCGTCCCGGAGTCACTCCGGAGCGTCTTTCTGTTGTCCCGAGTCAGAAGATCGATGGAAAATTAATTATAAACAATCAACCAGCTGACATTTCTGCTTGTCATGCTCCAGATTCTCCGACTGAAACACGACAAATCTGTGTAAAATAAACGAAATTAACAATATTTAAACTTATTTTAAACGAGTTGGAAATCGCTGAGATGAACATTTTTTTAAGTTTTAAACAATTGAACAGATTTCATTTGGGCGGGAAAGATTGTTGGAATGTTCGGAATTCGAATTATTTTAGGTTAATTGACGCATTATAATATCACTGATTATTAATTAAACTTCAGATTAAATAAAATTATAAAATACAAAATTATTACAAATTATTATACAAATTATTAAATAAAATTAAGAGTTTTTTATTGCGAATTACGAAACGACATAACAAATTTGGATGTTTGGTAAATTATTTGAATAAGTTTTCAAATTCCCTGAAATATATTTGCTCGCAAAATGTGCAATGTGAAACTCGAAAGAATTAAAAAAATAAAAGTTTTATTAAAAGAGCTTCTTATCCGGCCGTCTGCTTCTTCCAATAATATCACTGCTCCCTTCGGTTTGCACGGCACTTTTGACAAATATTAATTCCAGTCAGGACGAAATTGAACGTAACGTCGCCCCAATTCGGCATCGCATTCTTCGGCGTTCTTAATCAAGCCGCTCGTTCGCAGTAATGCGCTTCAATCATGTAATCGACTCGTGTTTCGCTTATTCGATAATGTACCAGGTGTGTCGCCGGGCATTGTGTGTTAATGCTGAAAGCGGGTCGAGCTTTGTCATCGAAAACAAGAAACGCGCAAAATGATCCAAAATGCGTACGCGTTGTAAAAAAAGTGACAGGAAAAAACGCGGGCATCTGTTTAGATTTACTATTGAGGTTAGGAATGATGTAATTGTGGAACGGTCAATAAAAGCCAATAATTGGTTACGCATTGTTAGCTACTAATTTCATACAAATAATTACTGAATTGTTTTATTTAATTTTTAAATGAATTATTTTTAATGTTTAATTATTTTATTAAATTTTTTAATTTAAGGCTTTGAAATTTTAATTTATTTAATTTGTTAATGTAATATTTGCAAATTTTAATTATTTAATTTAATTTTTAAATTATTATTTTTAAATGTTGATTATTGTGGATTAAACATGGATTAAAGAATTATTAATTTTTTTAAATTTATTAATTAAATTTTTTATTTTTTAAATTTAATAATTTAGCCAATCTCGTAAAATAAGGAAACAAAATGTGTTGCAATATGATATTTCAAAGTGGATTCCATTTCAAAAACACTTTTCGAACAATATTTCAAAAAGTGTCGTATTTTTGTTGAAACACTTAGCTCACGATCTGATTAATATTTAATGGGATGCGAGTGGCTTTATTCCACCATTAATAACGTTCTCGGCCACACGTCGTGTGTTTCGCGAATCTTCATAATCCGTTGTTTTTCCTTTTTGCAGAATGGCTGCGGAAGCGGCGAGCAAAAAAGCCGAGCGCGAAGCTCTCCGCGGTGTCATACAACAATGGAACGCGAATCGTCTGGATCTTTTCGAACTTTCCGAACCAAACGAGGTGAGTAGACAAACAATCCACGCCGGACTTTTGATACGAAACTGTCCGCTGCAAAAGTTTTAATTCTTCCGCCTCTTTGTGATAAGTACCCCACAAAGAATATCATTAAGATGTTTATTTTCGTTATTACCTAGCGAAAATAACCCAATTTTGTTTCATTTCTGCTCTTGTCTTTTCGCGCACTTTTTACCCCCGATTTCGAGTTTATTATCGACTTTTTTGACACAAACGTACACGTTTCAAGTTGTAGATTGATAGCCCGTCCGAGTGGCAGTCAATGTATTCGATTCGGGTTTTATTATGAAAAAATTTATATTTGAAAATAGACTAACTTGATTTAATAAACGGCTTTTAACTTGATAAACCGTTAATAAACTTAATTTAAATAAACCCTGTTTAACTCATCTCCTTTCATCATTTCAACATTTTCACTCCAGTCTCTGATTATTTAAAATTGAATTTAAAAAATCAAGTAAAAGTTGTTCGCAATTCAATAAATCATTTAAATGGAAATCGCAAAAAAGATTACTAATTTATGCATTGGAAAAGCTCTTTTTTGACGTAAAACGTGTGCTGTTTATTTCATTAAACTGCCGTCCATATTTATGTTTGCGTTCATTTCATTACAGGCCGCGATAAACATAATTACGCCTGTAATTAACTGAGCGATTTTGACGTATTTTTTTCGCTGGTCGCTTACAATTCCCGTCGGTGCACAATTTATACTTCAATTAGACGGGTATCGAAGATTATTAATTAGATGCAAATGCGCGGCACTTTAATTGCACTCGTTTCCCTGCGAGCGGGAGTTTTAATTTCGTCCGAAACAAAGCGCCACTGACGGGCAAAAAACCCAGCAAAACGAAATCGGCGCGCTAATTCAATTGCGATTTATCAGACGTGCGCGATTTCAAAAAGTTTCGCAACTCCGAGCCTTTGTTCGCGTGGCATTTTATTTTAGAAGTTCTGCCAACATTATTACGCAAGTTATTTTAATTAGCCGTAGGAAAACGTTCGCACTGTCGCGCAGTGTTTATTAATCCGATTGTCGAAAATCTGTTTAAATTAATGTTGGCCACCTGCTCTTTTCATTTTTACTAGAATATAAACGGTTATTACGACAATTTTTTTTAATATAACAGCAATAAAATTTTTAAAATAAAACAATAAAAATTAAAAAGAAGAATTAAAAATCAATAGGATACAATTATAAGAAATCTTTTAAATCGATATATACTGAGATACAAGTTAGGAATAGTAACATTTTAATCTCAATGTTTCATTCACCTTATTTGGAATTTTTTTAATGAATCATAATTTTATTTTTGGTTTTGCTTTTTCTAGTTTATTTATTCTAATTTTTTATTTATTATTTTTATTATTTTAACTATTTTTTTCTGTAATAAAATGATTAAAATGACCGCAAAAATTGTAAATAACGTCGGAGATAACTCGGGATTTTGATTGCAGGACCTCGAATTCCACGGCGTGATGAGGTTTTATTTCCAAGACAGCGGCCAAAAGGTCGCCACAAAGTGCATTCGGGTGGCTTCGGACGCGACGAGCCAGGCGGTGATCGAGACGTTGATTGAAAAGTTTCGGCCCGACATGCGAATGCTGTCCGTGCCGGAGTACGCGCTCTACGAGATCCACGAGAACGGAGGTAAGCGCTGCTGATAAATCGCCAGGCCGACTTTGCGAACAAAAAGTCGCGAACAGTTGGCAAAACAGACGTACTTTGCGACCGAAAAAGGGACCGCCGCTTTTGTATCGGCAAACAATTCGCAACTTCGGAAAAGCAAGGGATACCTAAAAAATGCTGCAACATTTCAGCGGAGATATTTTTGCCAGATTTTTGTTACATATCGAAATTAAGATAATCTGAAAACGTGAGCGGAAATTCATATTTTTAGTTAAACGAGAAGGGTTGAATCTTTTACAGAGTTGCATTGTATAGTTGCATACTTTTTGGAAATTGCTTTTTGAGGAATTTCGTTTCGATTAATTAAGCAGTTACTAATTTTGCATGAAAAAAAATGCGCACGAATATATACCGGATTTGAAATGTTCGAATATATCCAATTCATTTTTTAAATCAAAATGCAAATAAAAAATGCAATTTCAACTGTACTTTTCGAATGAATTGGCCTGAAACAATACATTACGATACGAAAAAAATGACCAAGTTGCGGAAAAGCAGAAAACTGTGAACAGAGATATTAAAATGATAGTTTTCAGAAACGCTCTAAACTTTAATATTTCGAAACGAGCTTTTGCGAAATGAAAGTTCTCATTTCCAAGATTTGGGAGGAGACAAAATTTGATGCGTCGAACTCGGAAGTTGAAAATACGAGGTACCGAGGTTTCACTGGTGACTAAAGGCGAAAATCGATGTGAACTTGTTAGTGGGAACAGTGAATCGGACTGATTACTTTTAATCGTTTGTACTTAGAATTCGAACGAGCAATTACACGCATTGAAAGTGGTTCGTTAAAGTTGCGTTTTCTGCGCGCAAAACACGTTACACTGGAGATACTGGAGTTACATCATTTATCTAATATCCGGCGTTTGTTCGATCGGCGCACATGCGATTCCCAGACAGTTTCACATGCGCGCCCTTCGCCGCGTTAAACGCTGCATATTTAATAACTCGGCTTATTTCGCCCGATACGCACTTTCTTAATGATTCATTTAATTTTTCCGACGTAATAATGTGAACGCGTTTCATTACCGCGGACGCATTTTCATTATTCAAACCTCGCGGTGGGTTTTGATAATTTCGTCCAGCCAAGTTTGTTTAGACATAAAACGGGATATACATAACAAAATTGATATCTTGCGTAATTGCTCGCGCGTTAATGCATTTACGCTTCGATGGATTGCAGCGAAATAACAAACAACGAACAATCCAGAATTGTGTAACTGACATACGATCATCGATTTTGCGAACGTTTAAATCGAAACGATTCGAAACACTGATCTGCATGGTCGGATGAAACTGTAAGGAGAAAAGTTACATCTGAATGGAGCAATAAATAGCAGACTGGAGAGGATTACAGTAATTTGACTTATAGCACGTTGGGACTGGTTTAAAATTGAAATGATACTTTTGCATTTGGGGTAATAATATGTTTTGCCGCCAGTTATATTGAAAGGACTGATTAATAGAATTAATGTATCTAAAGAGAATCTAAAAAACTATACATTGTTCGAATTCATGATACGCAAAAACAGTTGGAAGCTTAAAACAGCTTTAGTACAACAAACCTGGGTGGATTTATTTCGCAGCATGAAAAGCGTTTTTGTAAAACCGTTTATTCCATCTAAAAGGGATATATTGTTCTTTCTGGTACGTTTTCACAGTTAGACACGAAGGAATTGCTTTGAAACAATCTGTTTTTCTCGATTGTGCGTCTAGCTTTGAATTTACACTTTGAAAAATATTCGGGCCGACTCATTACCGTTCTCGATTCCGAACGAATTTCTGTACTGCTAAAAACGACCAGTTCCTCGCAAGTTTAATGCACTTTTTCATTTCGCGCTATTACGCGACGGTTTTAAGCTGTCCCTTTTTAAAGATTTTTTTTTAATCTTGACCCCGGAAATATTTTGAGTGAAAATACGCGTTTTATCGTTGCAATAAAAAGTGGCGCGTTAAAGATCATCACCTAAATCAAGCTCAAAGTATCATTTTTGAGAGCCTGCAATAAATTTATCCATCTCATAAAATGCGTTATTCAAAGTAACCGTCTTTATCCACTGCAACTCGCATTTCCCAAACGCGAAGTTATAACGGACTGAAACTGAAAATCTAACTTTCAATTCCGAGTTCGTTCAATTGATCGCCGCAAGAAAGCGTATTTACATTTTAGTACACTGATAGTGTTCAGCAACATTGAAGTTCATTTGATTGTAATATTTATTGGAATAAAATGTCTGAAACTACAACTTTTTCTGTTATTTCGAATACGAATTTGTACAAAATTATGTATATTTTTGTACTGAACAACTAATCCACTCATTATAATAATTTGTCCTTTCATGAAACTACCAAGAGTAAACGGATTTTACTTTCATTATGAAAGGAATTACTTTTGTGCACAATTTACGCGGAAAATCTTTTCATAATAAAAGGATTCCGGTCACGATAAATAAACTTTTAAGAGTGTACAAGAAACGGGAAAGGATATTAAAACTACTCAATTGAACTTTCTATATGATGCCAATTTTTAATGTTTAAATGCAATATCATGTTTTTAATAGATAATATCGATGGATTATGTGCACATACTATTCAAGAATATTAAATTCTACCTTATTTCTAAGTCAACCGAACTACATTAAAGTTTAAGTTATAAAGGAAATTTTTTGGTGTAAAGTCATATAAAAATATATATGACTTTACACCAAAAAATTTAATGTTCTTTATAAATTTAGGGTGTTGATTCTGTAATTACAATAAAATCGACGCTCATTTAATTTTCAGTATGAATTATTGCACTTCACAGCAAACTGTAAACTCATAGCGGAAAGTACTCAACAATGCATATTTATATATATATCTCAAATAACAACATGATGATCTAAATAATAATACAGAATGTTTTACGAAAAACTTTTTTGTGATAACAAGTTACCGATGTATTGTTCTGAGCACAATATAACATTTCGTGGAATACCTACTTTTTCGTTCAAAAATACTTTCATTCTAAAATTTAGTTCGATGCTCACAAATAAAAAAAGCTTAATTTACTTTGCATGAATATCATTATATATTATTTAAATCAAAGTACTACATTCACTATAACTTAAAATGTTTATGTCATTGAATGTTTAATCAGAAATAGTTACTCCTGCATTTCGAATTTTATACAGGACGTGAAAAATTACACGTTCTTCGCAAAATTACAGTACACATCAATTTTATATTTCATGGAATTTTAAATGATTTTTTATTTTATCGATAATCTCGCTATATGTTACCCATAACTTAAAAATATATTCGCCAAATATATTCACAAATATCTAAATTTTTTCCGCAAAAATTATAATTTCAATGTAATCAAAATATTTTTTAATACATTTTCATTTTAAATATGTCAGTTTATGTATATTTTTATGTACTTCTAAAATACTTTTATATATCACTGAGAAATCTAAATGGTATCACGTAAGTGGTAAAAGTGCAAGTGGTAAAAATTTACCATTCGAAGTTGTACCTATGTCGTGCCACATAGGTGCGTTGTGTTTCGCACGTTTAAAAATAAAGATATTTGTCGTTACTAATAATTTTCAATTAACTTTCATACAAGAATATGAGAAAAGTACAAACAATGTTTTCGGGTATTGGTTTATTGATTGACAAAAATATAACCTCCAAAGATCGGTGTATCAATACTAATCTCTTACAACTTTAAGTGGTAAACTTTTACGACTTGAGGGTTACCGTTATCACCATTAGACAAATAATATGCCTTACCACTTGAAATTGCACTTCGTACCAATATAGTTGTATCTCGTACAACTAAAAAGTGGTAATTTTTACCACTTAGTTTTCTCAGGGTACTTTTAATTTGTTAGTCGTAATAAATATATTGAAAATATATACTACTTATACTATTATTTGCCGAAGTATATTATAAATATTTTGACACATATTTTTCGAATATATCTTCGTCGGTAATGCAACTACATTACGTAACTTTACTGTACTGAGATTGCACCCTATTTTTTTGATTGGATCTACGGGAAAAACGGAAATAAAAGTCGACGAAAAAAGCCGCCCGATCTTTGTTTCGGGCGGCTTTTCGCGCGCCGTGAAAAATCGCGACGCCGTTTCCATGGACATTATACAATCGACGCATTCTCCGAGCGCGACTGCCGTACCGGTGTCAGGGACACTTGCTTCATCTTGGACTGAACGCGGCCGCATTTTTCACTCGCCGCGCGAATTTAATTCACCGCTTTTTCCACGTGACAAACGTAACCGTGGAAAAGCGAAACGCCCCACTTTTATCAATCGCGCGAAGAAAAAAGCCGGGAACGGAAAACAAGCAAAAACCGTACACAATCCCCTCCGTCGATGGGAATCCCTTCGCTATCGGGTGAGAAATTTTCATCCATAAATCTTCGTCAGTTTTTCGAACCCGTAGGACAAAAAGCGCACTTTTTTCAACCATTTAATCACTGAACGAACGACGCTTTTTGCGCGCTGCCGATCGCCGATATTAATCTTCGTCGGTATTATCGCTAATTACGTCACGTCGCGTCGTTTATAAACAATCGCGATTGACGTATTCGGCGGATTTGTCCTCCTTTGTTTTATATCCGAAACTGCTGCTTGACTGTTGATTTGTGCGAAAAAGCGAGGATGAATTGGATTTGCGAATCGCGTGATTTAACGTTCGCCATTTTTGAAGTGTCCCGTTTCATAAGCGGGCGCTCATGATGTTCCGTAAACACCCAAAATATTATTTAAATTGTAATTTCCCGTTCATAATTCACAGTGAATGCTTAATGTCGTTAATTATTTGCCGCAAAACCGAGGAATTATTCATGTAGCATCAAGGATTTCCGCCGTGAAAATACAAACAGTACTTTTTTCCGTTCTAAAGTTTACGACGCAAATACATCGATTTTCATTTAAATTCATAATTCCATTGTCACCGTCAAACACAATGCATTATAAAAGTGAACCTCCATCATCGCGCGGTCATTAGCGCCAGGAAAAAAATGCACCTTCACGTGACGTAACGTAAAAATTTCCCTTTTAACCTTCAGCCGAAAAACGACGACTGATAAGTCCGCGTAAACAGGTTCGAAAAAAATGGAAAGTTGTGTGTCGCGTTTGACGTTGGCATGAGGCGTAATGTGATTCTGCATGCCATAGTACGAGCGAGCGTACGCTATTCCCGCGTAACCGGTTTGCAGCGCCGGTCAGGTGGAGGACGCCTCAATCGAGACCGAGACGCTGATTTTAAATTCGGTCGATTCTTGAACCCTTTCGCGCTCACTTCAATCCGCACGCGAGCGAACCGAATTCATCACAGATGCATCCTGTTTCTTTATCATAGGTGAATCGAAACTTTTGTCAGTTTTGGATAATGAAAAAAGGAATATTGAAATAGAATATGGGGAACACTGACGAGTTTTTTGAGGTTATACGTTGAGAAAGGTAAAGGGTAAAATGAATTATGTAAGTTTTATTTTGGAGAATTATGTAAATAAGTGTAAAGAAAAATAATTCTCCTCAGAAATAGAAGATAGCGTTTTAAAAATGTTTTTACAAACTTTTATAAAAGGAGTGCTTTACTGGGGTGTGAGTTATTTTAAGGGTATTAAGGAAAAATGGCTAAAGTGCATAGTTAAACATGAATCGTTATGAAACTTGAGAGAAAATATACTTAAAATCCTAGTAACACAGTGGAAACTTTTTGAAATTTATTGTATAAGACATTTTATAAGCAAAAGCAAAAGAGGAAAATGGCACTTTTATAAGAATAATTTCAAGCAAGTTCTGTACCGATTTCGATCACATTTAGTCCTGAATAATGTGTAAGTTCTTTTACAAAATAAAAAAAGGCAAAATAGAATATTTTATTGAAAGTGTTTATCGGTTTTTTAAAGAAATTAAAATATGAAAAATCTATCATACATTTTTAGAGAAGTTGTTGCGAACTACTGCTGACTAAAAATCTGTGTAAACATTTTATCAAATGTAATCTTGAAATTTAGAAAACGTCTGAAGTAAAATTCCGAGATAAAATAATATTAAAATATTCATAGTTATTTACCATTTCCCCTTCATTTTTAGCAAAAAAGATCAATAAATATCTATTATTAATGAGGCCGTTTAACAAAAGATTTAATTTCTATTATCCAACCGATTTTTATAAATTATTGTTTACAAATAGATTTCGAGTCATAGTATCGTTCAATAAAAGTAATAATTGAACATTTATTTGCGTTTATGACTACTGAAATTTGGCAATGAATTTTGATCTAGTGTATACCGAAATGTTCGGAATTTAGTAGAGAAAAAAAATCCAGAATTTTCGTAGCATATATAGATTTTTTGAAATTTTTGAAAAACTAAAATCTGGCATAAAATGCTGATTTTTCCATTTCTTACCATTCTTATATATAACTTTCATTGTAATCAATTTATCAAATAATCTGTTTCACTATTTCTTCTATATTAAATTAAAGCTAAAATAAGATCATATCATTTGTACTCCAAAAAACAACGTTTTAACCTTGCTCGAAATATATCCAACCACTTCTTCGCGGTAAAAACTCAATAGAAATGAATATTTGCGATCTATCTTTCCTCTCTTCCACCTTTCCATTTCCCTCGACTTTCTTTTGGCAGCAAGAAAGTGAAACCAATAAGATGAATGAATCGAAGGGAGCCTAATGAACGAAATAAAACAACGGATTGTGTTTTGCAGAGGAGCGCAAGTTGGGTCTCGAGGAAAAGCCGTTGTTGGTGCAGCTCAACTGGCACATCGACGATCGCGAGGGTCGCTTTTTGCTACGCCGCATCGACGACAAGACGAACGCACAGGGCGTCGGCTTCGGCGAGGGCACGAGCTTTCGGCGTAAGCTCAGCAAGCGCGAAAAGAAGCAGATGAAGAAGCAAGAGAAGCTCAGTCGACTGAAAAGTGAGCAGGATGAGAACGCGGCGCCCGTCGACGAGAACAACGTCGCCGAGAAACTCTATACCGGTACGATTTTCCTCCTTTTTATAAAAGGGCATTCGAATGCTTAATTCCTTTATATATTTTTTAAATAAATGCCTTAATATTGTATTTTATTATTATTTTTTCATTAATTTTATTATTTTATTAATGTATAAATAATATAACACAATAAAGTTAAGTGAACATGACTAAATCTCCCCAAATAAAGGTGATAATGATATTCATTCTTTATCAGTTGTTTAAGAAATTAGTCCCGGGATGGTATGTCCAATTAATACACACCAATGTTTTTTTTTTACATTAAAAAATGTTTTTTTAATTATTTACTCATTTTTATTATTACTATTGTTTCAATAAAAATGATCTCTTTCAAGTTGTTGGTTTTGCTACTATGTCCTAAAACCGAGTTGACGCGAAAATAACAATGTCCGGGGATGAGTGTTCTATGCAAATGTAAGAGGCTGTTTGCGGAAAAACGATAAAGTGCGGGGGAAATCATAAGAATTCAATGACGGATTACGAATTACTAATTTCCACCGGCGGATCGTCGATGGAATCTGTGATTGATGAATTATTGATGAAGAAATTAACGCCGATTGGTATTTCTTGATTACTTTATCGTTGACGATTGTTCTTAAATGAAATCAAACGGACAGTAATTCTGCAAAACGTGCACTCGATTAAATTTAGAACCAAAATGATATAAGATTTGACTCCTTCTTGTATAAAAGTGAGAAACTGACTTTATTTTGTCAAAAGTATTCTTCGTTATACAACAGTTCATCGTGGCAACACCATAATAACTTTGTTTCTTGTTACTTATTAATTTTACGACTCTGCGATCGAAGGCCGACTTACGATTGCACCGCGCAAATCCTCCACCGATAATTTTTATTTCACAATTAACTTCCCAATAATTCCCAGCGAATGATGTTCCATTCATTACTTCGCCACAGTCATCGCTCAACGATAACACTCTGCTACAAAATCGGCTTACGCTTGCCCAGATAGACTTACAATAAATTAAGATCGTTGTCCAGTATTATATGAATGTTATTTTATACAAATAAAATTAAATTTAAACCACTTAATTTTAAGGGGACCGTCTGGTGCTTTTTGGCCAAAAAAGATTGTATGACGAATTTTGTTTCATTGCATATTCT
>JABFPB010002190.1:0-21135 GCA_022817645.1 Ceratoteleas bidentatus
TGAAATTTATCAAAAAAATAATTTAATAATTTGAAAGGTATTGAATAAATGTACTTACGTTGATGTTGTCACACTCAAAAAATCTCAAGAAACAAAAACCCGCGTGGAAAAAGCAAGTCTGGATTCCGGCTTTCCGCCAGACTATTGCCAGACTACATATAGACTATTGCCAGAGAATTGCCAGACTCGTTTTAGTCTGGTAATAGTATGGCTGAAGATAATAAGCATATGATCTTCAGCCAGACTATTGCCAGACTAAAACGAGTCTGGCAATAGTCTGGACACAGTCTGGCAATAGTCTGGCGGAATGCCGGAATCCAGACTTGTTTTTTCCACGTGGGAACACACTCGATGTTTGAGCGGGACGACTACCGTGCACCTTTGTGGGTGTCACATTGGCCCGAATGTATACTGTCACAACGACCCCACTAAGCGAAATACGTATAGGACCATAGTGACATGTAAATAAAAAAATTTCCTACAATTATTTATTGGTATAAACGTTGATTATCAAGTAAAACGATGTAACAAATACACAGTAAAAAATCCGGAGTTAAATTGGTGTCACGGAGTCAAATATCAACTCCATTTGGAGTTTCAGCAGGTCCACTCTTTAACGGTGTGACAAGGCGGTGTCAATTAACGGAGTTGATTGGGAGTTAAAGTGTAACTTCACGGAGTGAAAGTGTCACTTCTCGGTGTCAAGTGACGACCGCGAAACATCGAAATACACCGTTAGGGAGTGATTACAGATAACATTGAATGAAAGGTTAGAATTGGATTCTAGACTGTCGGTTTCAAAAAATATTCAATGTAATCTTGAAAGTAACTGTTTTAACGTGTATAAAATGTCGAAACTTGGAAAATAGTAATTATTTAAGAGAAAATTAGCAAAATTAAAAAATTAGGAAATAATGAAATAAAAGGTACTACAACAAGAACATAATTTTTATTAAAAAATGTCAACGCTTAAAAAACAAAGTACTTCGGCACAATATACATCGCAACATCGTTATACCTTTGATGATAATTGTATGCCTCCTTGTGATACAATGAAGTTAAATTGACGATTTGTTTCGCTTTATCTTTAGGGCATACTATTTCGAACGCATGGTACTCGTTAACGAAGTTGTTTGTGATCCACTTTTCACAAATCGCATATGCAATGTCATTATATACAAATATTAGATTAATTTTTGAAAATATCGGTAGATCGGTTAAGTGGTTAATACCTGTCGCAATAAATAAATTCGTTTTATAAACGTGACCAAATTTCACATTATCAGTAACCAAAACTTCTTCATTTTTGAACAATTGAACGGACACATTAGGAATTTGGTACATTTTTATGAGCGTGATGAAGGGAACTGCTGTTTGTTTACTTGTTTGAACTTTTTTATGAAACTCTTTGTTTGGATCATTCCATTTGTGAATCAGGTGTAATTGGTGTTGATTTGCCAAAGTTTTGGTGATACTTTTGAAGTTTCTATATGTATGAGCTAAATCCTTGAAAAAACAATGCAGTCCTTCATACCTCATTGTCCATAAATGAATCACTGGTCCCATTTTCTGAATGACAGTAGGATAGTGGGTCATTATATGATATTTTGGTCGCAAATGAGTAATGAATTCTTTTTGGAAGAGAGAATGGTGTTCCTCGATCAAAAATTGCAACTGATATATCATCCCACTGGAAATTTCAGGAGAAAAAATGATATCCGTGCAGTCCAAGAGTAATTCAAGTATACGCCATTTGCGACCAATGACAGATGCTTTTGGATGTTCAGGAGATACGATATCACCGATAATTAATGGCATGTACCTTAAGAGACACCACATTTGCGAAGCGCTCTGACCTAAATTAAAACTTTTTTTATCTAATTTTACAGCGCTAGGCTTGTTTCGCATATCAATACAGCCATATTGAAAAAAATGTATTCGATTGTTCAAGTTCGTCAATGAAATAAGTCTTAAATCGTAAACAATAAAACAAAGAAAAAAATGCATATCACATTGTCCAACACCTTCTAAAATGTCATGCATCGGATCTACAGTCAAACTTTTTAAAAATGAAAAATGATTCAAATCATTTAAAATAGTTTTTTCTTTTATTCCCTGAATATGTCGTACAGTCGAATTCAAGGTGTCAAGTAACTCACAAGAATGACTGTAAGTTTCCTCAGTCCTCATGAGCTTTTTGTCTTCAATAATCATTGTCTGACACTCACTTTTCGATGCATTACAAATTCTGCAAAAGTGGGTCGCCGAAAACGACTCAACTAAACCAAGCATGGAATTTCCTCCCAAATTATCAAATGATAGAGACACCAACGTACCCCGAATAATTTCTCCATTAATTTCAATCCCAGATTTTTCCAAAATTAAAATGTCATCCACGATTGGTCTTAATATGTCGTTGAAACTGGTATCCTCGAGATCAACAACATTAAAAAGTGCGAGCAGAAAATTGTTTTCTAATACTGAATTGAAATATGGGGGGAAATTTCGCAAAGTGAAATAAATACCTCCTATTTTGTGAATTTTTGTTTTACTTCCGAGTGGATTGGTAACTTCAAAGTCATCATAATATATCTGAATCAAAAGTGCATTTTTATTTTGCTGGAAAAAAGGATTAGACAAATAATATTGACCATCCTTTAAGTCTCGCAAAATGCCATCGGATTTTGGTATGTTCGAATCAATAAGTCTTTTTGCTTGATCATGTTTTAAAATAAACTTTAAGGTTTCTAAAATAGGAATATATACAAATGAACGTGTCAATTGCACAGTTTTGTAAGAATTGCTGCTTTTATCAAAAACTTGATCAAAACGACAACCGATATTAATTTCGTTTGCTTCCACATAAGTATCCAAATTAGAAAACAATTTACGCCTTTTGTAAATCGAGTCTACAGAATCGAATACATTTTTTTGCCTTTTCAAATAATTAATTACCTCATTACGATCTTCAGAATTATCCGTTTTTACAATGTTTAAAATATTGTCAATCAGGTTATGAAACAACGCTTTATTAGAACTTACAATGTTTTGAATCATAGATTTGGCAATTCCAGAACTTTCTAATTCTGATACATAATGCTCAACTTTCGTTAACTGTTTTTCACAGATTGTGTTACTATTACACGGCATTGTACTTTTACAATCTACAATTTTTTGGCCATTATCAAAGATAGTACTCGCACATACACTGTCATCAGAAGTAGTATATTCAAAAATAAATGGAATCTGAAATGTGTCTTGAACATGCTTTTGTAAGTGTTTTCTGAATCCATTTATAGTTGCAAAAGATGAATGACATTGCTGAGCATTACATTTAACAGTATAATCTACAGAATCGTCATGACAATGTTGCAAACGAATATGGCTTATAACTTCTTTAACGGATTTAAAATTTTTTAAATCAATTTCGCATCGAAACATGTTTAACAATCGAAAAAAACAACGAAATCGTGTTTATAATCTCACTAAACTGACGTTCTCTGTTTATCTCGTAAAAGAGAACAACGTTAAACAAAACTTAAACTAAAATTATTCTTCTGTAGTGAGCCAAGACTTGACTTCCATCATGCGCGGAGAAAAAACTTTTGTTTCCATTTGATAGTAAAATGTTTGAACAAATCCGTAGAACGTCTGAAGAGCGTAACTGAATTCAACGTTGAACACAAAGTGCACTTTGAATAATTTGTCAAATGCTGCTTCAGCGACGTTCTCTTCGAGTTGAATTAGATGTCCATCAAATGCAATAAAAAAACTTGTGATTGCTGATCTATTCACACCAACAGCAACAAGGCATGGTTGGGTAGAAGGTATTTTAACGTCCGTTATAGGGTCCCCAGCCTGAAACCAAATTAAAATTGTTTGAATTAAAAATAATAGGAATTAAGATTATACACATCTGAGACATTTTGCATAGCAGTTATGCTTACTTTGTGAAACGTGATTAGTTTATCAACTGCTCCGGTGGTATCTCCTCGATCAGCCTTTTTCCTTCCTTTGCAACTTGTGGGTAACATATGTAGAAGAGCAATCAGCGCTCTTATAGTTTTGTTCCACTCTAATAAAATAATAAATTTATACTTATAATTCTTATAATTTTTATTTATAATTCCTAGTTTATAAAAATAATGTATTTGGTGAAAATTAGTATTGTTAGTTCTATTCAGAAGAAATTTTTTTTAATTATTTTTTTTAATTTTTTTAATTTGAAACTCAATATCTAGATTATTTTAATAACCTGGTTCGGAGGTCTTGCTTGTGTTTTCCAGCAATTTTTTTGGTTTTACAAATTTCTCATACACACTGAGAATTTTGTCTGGTACCAATCTTTTTGTCTGGACTTTTGGAAAAAGTGAGTCGAACTCCACATCAATCTGTAAATATCAAAAAAAATTTTTTTATTAAACGAAGTTTATACATGAGTTGATAAGTATTATTTTAAAAACATTTAAAAAACAAACCAAATACGATGAATCTAAAAACCGTGGAAATTGTTCAACAATTTGGGTCACATTTTTTCTACGAAACGTAAATGTTTCTTTCGTGGCAGTTATTATCAAATCCTTTTGACTTTTAGGGCAAGCATGCTTTAGAAATGACATTTTTTCCTCAACATCTATTTCTTTTGAGGCTTCATTTTCACAATCAGCATTCTGGCAAACTGACTTTTTAATGGGACTTACTTCTTCAGGTTCAGCAACTTTTTTTCGATTTCTGTTCAAAGTTTTTAGACGCCAAGTAAAGTATCCAGATCTATTAACGGGATCGTAAAACGCAGTCTGAAAAATAATAAAAAATATTTCATATTAGACAAGTTTATTTATTTTTTTACTTATTAATTTTTTTTTCTTCAAAATAAAAATATATTAGACAAGTATATTTAAAATAATAGGTTAAACAAAATTACAATATTAAATTATATATTGAACGTACATAAGCAGGTCGATCTTCCATAGCAAAAACAAGATTTGGAAAATTTGCAACTGTTTCCATGGCGAAAAATACTTTAATTTCCACCGAAGGATATTTTCCATGTTTTTTTACCATCCCATCCACAATCATGTTCACTAATTTTTTTCTTGAACTGATACATAACCCTTGTAAATCATTGTACTCATCAATTATGTTTTTGCCGGCGGGTTTTAGAATTGTCATAAAATCCTAAAAAAATGTTAGTTTATCAAAATTTCTGTATTGCTTATAATGTTAAATTTTACTCATTTGATTACATTAAAAAATAACCTCTGAAGTAGCTTTCATCCGGTTATAAAAATCTTCGTCAAATTGTGAATAGTCGGGGCAACGTTTTCGACCGGTAGTTTCAAGCAATTGCGATTCTAATGAGCCAATATTAGTTGAAGTTGAGCCATAATTATTTGACGGACCTTCTTGTAAATCTGCAATTTATTTGATTATTTGAAAAGTATTTTAGCATACTATTTGAATTATATTCAGTGTTTAAATGTCATACGATTCAAATATAAATTAGTGCTAACGAATTTCAGTTTCGAGACAAAAATATATTTAATAATATATAATTCCTAACCTGTGTTGTCACTTGCACACGTTAGTGGATGAATGAAGAATACTACGTCACGGAAAAAATCAAAAACGTCTTCATCAATTAAAGCATCATTTTCGTCTTTCACTTCAAAATCTTGAAGATCCGGGAATTTAGCTTTCACTAATCAAAAGAAAAATATTATGAAATACAGAAAATAACCTAAATTTGTGTACGTTCAATTGACCATGATTACATTAAATATTATACGAAATCTTTACCTGCTTCAACAAAATTAGCATATGCCGATTGTTCCTCGTTGCATGTGACTTTAATCCACGCAGTTTTCCCGAGATAGCACACTTTTTTAACGTCGTAAACGGTGACATTCATTGTACCGGCAAAATCAACGCGAAAACGAGGAAACTAACGCGAAACCGGCAATCGCCACGCGTGTTTGTGCATGCCGTCTCGCGAACGTACTGCGCATGCGCGCATTTGAAAATGACACCACGAGGTGTCAAATTTGAACTGTCGGGAGTCAAAGAAACATCGACACCGTAAAGTGTGACTTTGAGTCACAACTCGCGAGATTCATTTAACTCTGCATTGGGAGTGAAAATAACTCTGTTAAAGTGTCAATATTAACTCCGTTACCTGTTACACTCACTCCATAGCCTCAAACTCCCTTAATTTTTTACTGTGTATATTCCACCGCGTGTGCTGGTAAAAAAATATTTCTTACTTTAACAAGACTTTGAAGTACGGTTTGGGAACTTTTATAACCTAAGTTTTTTACACTGGTTCATACAATCATTAAATAAAAGTCAAGCACGTTTTGATTCCGGTTGAAACTTTTTGTGACTGTTTTCAGATGTACTACTAACAATATTCTACGCAAGTTACAACAAATTTTTATTTTTTTTTAACAATATTGACAAGTGTGACATAGTGCCGTGTGTCACACAGACCCGTACTGCCCCTATTCAATATTGCCTCGCTTATCTGACAATGTGAATGTGATGATCATATCATATTTTAATGAAGTTATATGATGTATTACATTATTAAGAAGTAAATAATGAATAATAAATTACATGGTAAGCGCACGTTATCATAGATTTCTAAAAATCAGACATTGAAAGTCGTTACTTGTAATGTGTTACTCAAGAACATTACCTTTTTCATTTAACGGTAACGTTTCCATTACACTTTTTACAAATAACGGCAACGCGTTACTTTTATAGGCAAACTACACTAGAAAAAAAGGCCTCACTCGTGTTTCATTTTGAGACATTGAAACATCTTTGGTGTTTCTTCTGGGTAAAACCGTTTTATTTTGAGACACTTTTCGTTTTTTCTATTTCAAAGTGTTTCAAAATGACACACTTGTTTTTGTAGTGTAACGTAACGATAACGCGTTACATTTGTTTAAGGAGACGTCCCAGTGAAACATGGGAAAAATCGATAAAAAAATAAAAAATTGTTCATAACTTTTTTTGTTGATAAATATAAAAAATCTGTCTTTACATTTTGTTCTCCTAGAAATTCCGAACATTTTTCAAAAAATTAGTGCAAAATCCATTGAGATTTGCGCTAATTTTGTATGTTAAGAAATAGGGTCTCTTTGACACGAGCTGGGTACCTCAAATCTCAATGGATTTTGCTCTAATTTGTTGAAAAAAGTTCGGAATTACTAGGAGAACAAATTGTAAAGACAATTTTTTAATATTTATCAACAAAAAAAGTTATGAACAATTTTTCATTTTTTTATCCCATGTTTCACTGGGACGTCTCCTTAAAATCTCCGAAAATTCCGTTTCAGATGAATTTCTAAACATTTCGACGCTATTTTTTAGAGATTTTAAAATGTTTATTTTTTATTTCAATTTTAAAAAAGTATGGATTCAAGTGAAAAAATCCATCGAGATTTAATTGCCAATCGTTAGTAAATTATGAGGGGAGTTTTTTAATTGCAAGTTTGACTGATGGAAATCGAACAATATTATGTAAATGTCTGGTAGCGTTCAATGCGTATGACTTTTTGCACTTATTATTTATTAGTCTAGTCGCTCATTACGTAATTATGTTTTGAGTAAGTAGGCTGATTATGAGCTTAAGCAGTTTTAAACATGATATCCCGATATTATCCAAAGAATAACTCGATTCTTTACGTTGAAAATTAATCGGTTATAACTATGAGGAGGAATGTATACATTTATAAATACTTGATGGATATTTAACAAAGAAAAACTATAATTTCAACAGTGAGATACCCTTCGATAAAATGTGATATCCTATTACACAGAGTGAAACAATTAAAACTGTGATGTAAATATGAGTGAAAGAGTGATGAAAATTTTTCACCACTGCGATACCAAAAACGTCACCTAAAGGGGAGTTTATAATTATCATTTGTTCACATTGTTGTTGCACACTTTAAATAGTCACCTCATATGTCCAAATCAAGCTATTTTCATTTAATTTTAACCAATTAATTTTACGAAAGTCACATTAAAAATTAATAAGCATATTAATATATCGCCATTCAAATAACACTCATCCAAAAAAGATTCAGTTTTTGTAAAATTGAAAATGATTACTTTTAGATAAATATCCCAACTTTGTTTCTTTTCGACATATTTTTTACAATGAATTTGCATTTCATTGAAGATAATTGCAGTTTTATGTAAGTTAGTATGTTATGTACGATTAATTAATGAGCAAGCAGGTTTTCGAAGAGATTTTTCATGTGAAACTACGTTGTAGCTAGTGATAAATAAATGGACAACTGTGATAAATGAGAATATGTATGAGTTATTAATATTAATTATAGACGCGCATTTGACACGATCGACCGAGATTCTTTAATTAACAAATTATATTCTTTAAGGATACGTGCAAACATCTTTAGTTTGTTTAAAACCTTCATAAAAGAATTTTGAAAAAATTGAGGTAATTGCCGAAGAACCTGACGTAAAGTGTGACGTCCCGCAAGGCTCTGTTCTATGCCCCATAATACCGGATTGACACTTTTAAGAGACAATTTAATCGATATTTTTAATCGCAGACTTGACGAACGTAACTAATTAATTTATTGATTTCATCTAAGTGCTGGTGCTTATTAATATTCATTTAAATGCCAATTTATTGATATTTATTTAAGTGTTTCCGTCCGTAGATATTTATTTTAAATGTTAACTAATTAATTTATTACATATCGTCAGTCTGTTTTTTAGTTTAAATTAATTTCTTTCGCTTGTCTCTGTACAAGAATAAGATTTAACCCACTTCCCTCGCTATTTCGTTTTCTCGAGTCATAGAAGCATACAAATACAGCATAAAATCTGTAACTTATTTTTGTAAATAGTGATTTTGTAAATACCGATTTATTATACCAGCTGCGAAAGCTAAATAAAACCGCCATACATTAATGCATTCATTCATACGATTCACACGAAGTCTGCCTCAAATATAATCCGGCTTAATCAATTCTTCTGCATATCTCTACACTATCATGAAATTCCTAACTCATTCGTAATTGTCATTCCACAACCGTAAATGCCGAAATAAATCACTCTCTATCATCCAATTAATGCACCACAAAAGAAAAAATGCAATCATAGTCACGACGCAACCATACAACAAGTGCCGCATCGCGAATCAGCTTTAATCTGATCCGAATATTTTGCGGTGCGGGTTGTCGCCGGATCCGGGCCCGATCGCAGATAACGTGAAATCAATGAGAAGTTGGCGATCTTCGCAGATGCACCGCCGCAGTCCGTGCGAGATAGCATTGTTCTCCGACTTTCTTCCTAACACCCCGGGCCGAGGAATCGAAAAAGTTCGCGCGCCATTGTGCGCCGAATTGGCGTCGTAATGGCCTGCGTCGCATCTCGTTTAGCGCATTTCATGCGGGAAATGAGCGAAGCGTTTTCTGCGTTTCCGTACAATTGTTCGCGCTAATCACACGCTTACGCGGTTGCACCGAAAATTATACAGCACACTTGGCTCGCAGTGCGCGACATTTCTCGAGTTTATGACGCATGTATATTCATCCGGAGATGAAACTACGGTGAAATATTAATTTGGAGTTAATTGAAGATTTCTCACGTTTTCGCGGGAAGTCCCGTTTCGCCGGGTGAAATTTCGGAAGTTTATGCGACTCCGGCCGCGTCATCTGGTTACGAAACAAAAATAATTGCGGTTTTCCATTTGTTAATGTATGAATAACGAATTCCGATATAGTATCGTCAGAAGCAAAAAGTGGGTTGAAAATATGTGCATTTGCTGCCTCGTGTTATTTAAACAAAGTTTCTTTTTTGAATTGAGATAATGAGGAAAATGGAAAACAAATGTTTAAAAAGCTTTCAAGTTTTACTTAAAAACTGTTTAAAAGGCTTTCAAGTTTAATGTAAAAAATATGTATTTGTATTAAACAATTATCAACATTTTTCATTAATTTATCAAACTGCGTTAAAATCGGACGCTGGGTACGTATGTTACCACATTTATCGACTCCATTAACATGTTTTGCAAAGTAACATTATTCACTAATACCTTAGTTTATCGTTCGTTATGCAAATGTACATGTACATAATTGTACTATTAGAACTGCATTTAACGATGATAATGATAATTGATCAGAGTAGTTTCAGTATCGAAGGGGCTATTTATCTGAAGTTGTTTATGGGGAGAAAACTTCCAAATTCGAACAACAGAAATCCGATTCGAAACCAGGAATTCGGAAAGAGAAGAGTGTTGCGTTATAAGAAACATCGGGAGGGCGCAAAAAAGTTGAATTTCAATAATTTATGGGAACAAGCGAAAAAACGGAACGCGCATTATTTACAGAAAATGAAGCGCCCGGTTGTACTGGGCGTTGTGCCTGCAGGGTGACGTAAGCCTGTGCATTTTCGTACGCTCATATACGAATTCCCGGTACCATCTCATAAATACATAATGCGCGGTACAAATCCGAATGTGGACACGTAATGCCGGGTGAAATGTGTACACGGGAACGCGACGCGCGAACGATCGATCTATAACCCGCGATACGCGTACAATAATTATATTCGATTGCCCAACGGTGTATGATAATGCCGTTTTCACGACGAAATCGGTGCCTTGCAGTGACCTTTTTGCGCAATTTTTTCCGATAAGCGTGTCAACGTTGAGGTGGTTAACTATTATTAAGCTCAGTCTCACGAATGGCCTAGACATTTTGCACTAAAGAAATGTGGTGGAAAATTCGAAACATTTTTTTGTAGTGGGGAATGTAGTAAGAATTTACATTAATTGTGGTTTTAGAAAATTGTTCAGGATTTTCACAGAACGTTTCATGAATTTACAGGTATTTCTTTTGCAAATATTTATCTAAAACATTACTTTAATTGTTTACATAATGTTTCATAATGACTAGATGTTTTTTGTTTCTCATCTAAATTAATAATTTGTTATACACTGAGAGATTATAACCTGATCGCATTAACCTAACATAACTATTTCTTTCTGTCTTCGATTTCTGCGGCTTCGTCTTCGAATTTAATTTCTTTTGCTTATTTATTTAAGGTAAACTTTTTTATTTATTTACCGATGCCAATTCACCTTTATCGATTCAAGCCGTTTCCGCCAGCATTATATAACGTAATAAGTTAAAATTACCATGATATACGATTATTATTAACTTATACTTTCTATCTTCATTTTTCACTATACATTTGCTAAATAATTTTCTCATTAAAAAATATATCATTCAACGCAAATGCACGAATAACAAAATTGCACAAATCTTGGCAATTAAACTTTTTTTTGCGAAGCATCAACCGCTGCTATATTACCATAAAATAAACGCATCCTAACCTATATCGTCGCACTACTCGGTTGCCGTTCGTGCAGTCAATCGCGATTAAATAGAGGAATTAGGCAAAACAAACGAGTGTGATCTGCTCAAGAAAGGTGGGTTGTCTGATTGGCCGTATTATTTATAGGGATTGGCTGTATTATCGTTAATAATGGTTGCCTGCTGTACGCTTTTGGTATCAATTTGATATTGGTTTGATAGGTTTACGACGGCGCTCAAGTCGCTCGATGCGCGCGCGTGCTTTATGTGCGACTTTGGCGTGCGGCACCAATTACGGGCCCAAGATCGCACGCGCGATCCGGCCGGGGCCGATTATGGTTATGAAAGAAATGTTATAATGTAATAAAGAACCGTAAAAAATGGCGATTGATGGGCACAATCGTCAAATCTGATATACATCGGTGCACACGCACATAGGTGGCGCGCACGCCCGATTCCAGGTCAAGATTGACTTTAGAGCAGAGCCGATATTTTATCGTGCGAAATTATGTCGTTTCTATCGACGCTTGCCATCGAAATCCGTATAATTGGATTTAATTATGAGCGGCCGTTAAATGGCCAATTAAAACTGGGAGCTCGTTTGACGGCCGATACTAATCGATCCGGCTGTCGAAATTCATTTTCGGTAATTTGAATCCAGGTGAACGACCGACACGCGAAATGTTGAAATATTCACTGTTGGCGAATTTCATTGAATAATATTGGGCGAATATATGTGGAACATAATATAATATTCCGGGAATATTGGAAGCATATTATTAAATATTATTCGCTTATAGAGTTTGCGATTTTGTATGTAGAATGTGTATTTTAGTTTCGTTAGATGCACTAGTTTTATTAGTACCGTTAATTTTGTTACTTTTGTTAGTTTCGTTAGTATCAATACTTTCCATTTCATGAAACTCTTAAAAATCTGTTTCTGAGAGGTAGTCTTTTTTCAAAATTTTTATTCAAATCAAATTTTTTAAATGAATTCTCAAAAAATAATTGCTCTGTGGAAAATGTTTAATCGAACGTCAATCAAGCCACACTTTTGATTTTATCGTTACCCACTTCGTAAGCTGGTCTAAAATTTGATGGTAGAAATATTGTAACAAAATGTAAATACAGACAATTATATCAGATCTCCAAAATGTCCCTATATTTACTGCGATTTTGCAGTTTTTCTGCAACGACTCACTATTCCGTAATTTTTCGGTGAAACCGTAAAATTTTTACAGTAACATCATTATAAATTTCTCTAGTGAAACCTATCCTATTCAATGCGTCACCAGTCTGGTCTCCCCATTATAGATCCCACATAGTAAACTAGAAAGCGTCCAACACAATTTTTTTAACATTGTATCCTGGAAATACCAGCTTCCCTCCCCTAGACTTACGCATTATTACGATGTTGCATATGAGCTCTTTGCGTTATTATATTCCAATCTTCAATTTTTTAAAATTTTTGCGCGAACAATATTGATTGCAATTATCTATTTACAAACATTTTTAAAAGAAACATCTTGCATAATCTACACTGAGAAAACTAATTCGTAAAAGCTGCGAAATTTCGTATCTTTTACGATATATGACGTAAAGTGTATGAATTTTTCGTAGCTTTTACGATATATCTCGTAAAGTGTACGAATTTTTCGTAGCTTTTACGAATTGTTTTTTTTCAGAGTACGCTTAAACTCGATTATTGCATTTGAAAATCCAATCGTTCTTACTAATATCTATTTTTACATGCCTTCATGGAGAATTTCTCATAATGCGAACAATGTATAACTTAAATTTTTCTCCGTGCGCTTAATTTTAAGAACTTGCCGAAAATTAATCTTCTAAATGATTGTTCCTAACATTTCGCCCACTTTCTCTTATTGACTTGTAATTTGTTAATAAATAAATAAATATCATGCAACCTCAGTATATTGACTAGAAATGTTTACAATCCGTAATTCAATGAGATGTGCCAACCTACGGAAATACAATAAGAACCTGTCCCAATAATCTTTTCCAAATAAAAACCGCCTCTCACAACAATTGTAATTGAAAAAGTCCGATCGCGAAAAACTCTCTTGTCCCAATTATCCATGAACTTAAGTAAATAATATATGGGGTCGATCGAACGAAAAGGTCCCACTGAAGGAATTCCATTGGAAACGTCGTGTCGCAGGCCCGGGACTAGGCGGAATAATCGCATCAAAGCCTGGCTGGCGATTCAGAAATTTCGCAGTCTGGAAGGCCGGCGCTCGCTATTCAATCCGCCGGCGACGTGCCTGCGATGTTATCTGCGTCACGTGTGGGACCGTTTCGCATGTGCGAGCCGAGATACGAAGGTTCAATTATTGTTCGGACCGCGTAATAAATCCTGCGCGATTACCAACGCTACCTGCGCGTCTCGGACAGCGTTTCGTTCCCTTTGCTTGATTTTTTTATAACGTTCTGACTGGCACGCGAACGCGAATTCGTGTTATGCAAAATGCGCGCCGGCTCGTTTGTTTGCGCGATAAATATATTTCACTCGCACATGTCAATGACGAAAATAAATCCTGCTGAACCGTTCCCGCGGGACATTCTTCAAAAATGTTCCCGAATCGAGAAAAGTTCAAGGACTCTAGGCATTCACATCGTATGTTCTTTCTTTTCATGTGTTTAATTAATCCCCAGTTCTCACAACTGCAGGCATTTCATTCCTACAAATTTCTCCCGGTATAGGCGCACGTTTTTGCAAAGTTAAGAATGTGTGTAATTGGTGCTGAGTTAAATTTCTCAGACACCGTTATCTCTGCATCGCCCATACATTTATTAATCGCAACATTCAATTAAAACTGGCTGAAAAATAAAATATGACGGCTCGAGTAGATGACGGCCGATCTAGATAGCGCGATTTTTACAGCTTAACAATGTTTTTCCGTGCCGGCCAAACGTGAGCAAGGTTACGCGATTACGATAAATAAACATATCGCGGTAATAATTCGTAACCGCTGATCCTTAAAAGCCGTAATCGCGCGCTGAGAAAGTGCTATTGAAAGGCAGTCAGAATCAATGAAAATACTACTTTATGGAGTTCGCAACTCCTTTTGACGACGCCGTCATATCACGCCGATAACTTGTTCCGCAAAGTTGCTATAAGTTTGCCTCTGCACTTTTCGTGCGGCTGATATCTAACAGCGATAGCTCTGACGACGTGACGTGTAAGTTTTCAAAGAAAACTTGACGAAAATGAGGTCAATTTTGGGGGCTGCGTCGGAAAAAAGATGTGTTAATCCAACGAAAATTTATAGAAAACATTTATAGAAAACATTTATAGAAATTAAAGATTTTTCGTAGATTGATTTGTAAAAATAAGTCATCTCGTCGAAAGGTGGGAAGCTTTGAATTTTCTCCATTGACGCATTAATTTAAAAAATTTTACAAACTCGCGGTGAAAGGGCTTTGACGAATTGCACTCGCTTGAAACGCATTTTATCGAATACTTTCCACTTTGCGTATTCAATAAAAACGCATTTTACCTGTCCATTAACGTGATTTTCATGCAGTTATTCGCACTGCGACTATAAATTCACCGCGGCTCGAACCATTTGGAAATTACTGTACCCGAGAAAAGTTTTGCAATATTAATCGAACCGAAATAACGACACGCGCCAGGCATTTAGATAAATAAATTTTTCACCGCAGTCAGAGTGCTGAAACGGGACTTTCTACTTCTTGCGGGGAAAATGAAAAATTTAACACAAAGTTTAACAATCTTATTCGTTGATAGACAAATCCCATTTGCAAGATAAAAACTCGGCGATTTTCGTGTCGGGCGCGAAAATGAAAATTTTGCCATTGGCACAGGAAATAAGACATTGGCACACGTGTACATAAAGTATGTACTTTGTGTTCTCGTAAATGAATCATGCATTAGACGTACTGCGCGGGATTTAATCGCGTATGTATAATCGTCATCGAAAGTGCGCGCACTAGCAAGGCTAAGATATATAACGCGCATTATTATGCAAATAACTTTTTGAGTCGTGAAAGTTTCTAAATCTCGTGAAATTTGTGAGAAAATGCCAGGCAAAATCGTACAATGTTACACGGAAACTGTTCGGTCGGTGGAGCAATCCGGAATAAAGACGCTTTTTAATCTCGACAAAAAGGCTCGCGCAGATTAACAAAATTAGACGCTCTTTCGTGTTAACCCTTTCACTTCTGAAATTATTTGTCACTTTTCACACCTCGAATAAGGTATGTGCTTTGATTCGAAATTGAAGTTAAACGGAAATGTGGAGTTTCATATTTTCTCTATTCAGACCACGTTCCACGAGATCAAACAATCCTTTACCGCAAAAAACGATGGAAATTTTTCCGATATTCTTCATGTAAAGTATTAACAGCAAATGTTTTAAAAACATGTATCATGCATCAAAGTGAAAATTACATTTTCACTTTGGTTTTGATAGAAATTGATGTATATCGCTGTGAAGACATGAAGAGAATTTAAAAAAAATACTGAACGCTCTTTAGAATCGTTTTTTCTGAAATTCGTTTAAACTACCACGTTCAAGAGTAAGATACCCCTTAATTTGACTATATTGACAACTTTGTTTCAACTATATTGGAAAAATCGAAATCTTCAAAACTACGACAATTTTCAACAAATTTTTTCTGCTTTGCAAAACATTCGAAATACTTTTCCCGAATTCAACTGATATATACTGAAATATAAAATAGTATGATATTTTTATGTAATTTTCAAAACAAGAAAAATTGCTATTTAAAATATATTCTTAATATAATCTCGTCGGTAAGCAAACAAAAAAGTGCCCTCAATGAAAACAATTTTTACAAAAACCTAATCTATTTCTGAACGTCTTAATTCCAGAATCCGTATATGAATGAACCGCCTTCAATGAATAAATTATCAATATCTAAATTGCTACAAAAAATGACTGATCTTAAACATCGTCTCATTCCGGTCATACTCAGTTTCTAAACGAACTAAGCCATGCTCTCCAAGAAAGTAATACCACGATCTTAACATCAATTCCAACAACAAACCACTATTAGTCACAAAAAATGCTGACTCGACAGAACTCTAAAGCGATCACCTTATCGTCTCCCCCATCACATTTCCCCGTCACTTTGGCCAATCTCTTCATTTTCATCGCTGACTCAACAAAAGTGGACCAAAATTTTTCCCCGATTGAGCCATACAATTTGCGATAACTCCGCGCAAACAAACCCAACAAATCGCGGTACATCGGTTACCGCTGGAACTCGTTCTCGCGTCATTTCGCGAATACAAATGTTGGCGGCAGTTGCTGTTTCTTAAGTAATTTGTCACGTAACGTGGCGCGGATCGGTACGTAATAAGAACACGATCGCTCGCGATAAACTGACAGATGAAAATCGGCCGGGACCGCACGGCGTCTATGAAGTCGGCGGATTATCAAGATTGAATAGAATGACCGGAAGACTTTCTTCCCGCAGCCTGATTGGAATTGCATACGCGCCGGCTTTTCGCCGAGCCTTCGACTATGCAAATCCTCGGCGTTTCAGATCGCACGCGCGAAATTGTTCCCCGCCTGTCGCCGTCAGAAAGATACGCGACCAAAGCGCAAATTGCGCGATTTTCATACTCCCGCCGCGACGTGAGGCAATCACGGGGCAAAAAGAAACGCGCCCCGACGACTTTCCAACTCTTTTACCCTAATTGGCTACATTTCATCGACAGTATTGGTTATTAGGATTCTAATAGACCCTGGAAAAAAATTGATCGTTGCAAAAAATTAACGGTTTAATTAGAAATGTTATACCTGCAATTGTTTTGGGTAAATAATTTATTTGGGAGAAGTACCGTGCACATCAGGCAGAATGAAAAAGACAATTTTTCAGGCCGAGTAAATTAAAATTGGTTCTACTACGAACCAAAGACGTAAGTAATTTAAGTAAATTTGTGTAATTTAACTACTGAGCAGATAAATGTAGATACGCATAAGAAAGACTGAAAAGATAATGATAGTGAAATATTGATGCGTTGAATCCAATAGTCTGTATACATTATTATATGTTATTATTTTAGAATAATATTATAAAATTAATTTTAAGTTAATTGTAAACGATTTTATAGTTAATGTATTTTATTGTATTAATAATTGTAATAAATTATAAAAGGAATTTAATCTAAATCCAGTCTCGGTACAGCGATAATATTATGACGCAATATTATCTTATCTGCCCATATTAGGTTACGAATCAAGCATGTCCTGGTGTAGCATTTCCGACGGAGAACAAAAACTAAACTCTGCAATAGAATTAGGGTAAGCCAAGAAATCAATTGACTTCAACGTAGACGTTTAGCTTGAATTTACTACAAGAATACTGTGCAAGAAATAAACGAAACCAAATATTAAATGCAAATAATGATTTTTAAGGATTTATTTAAGTCAGCTCCTCGGTAGATTTTCTTATTATCTCTGTGAGAAAAAAGATTCTTTTTAAAGATTATTTTTAACAACGCCTAAACTTACCCAGATAGAACACCAATTTGATATACATCTAATATATGTATAATATATGTATATTATATGTATATATCTATTTTATGTATGAATGTCCGTCTAATATAGGTATAATATACATCTTGTTCTATCGGGGTATGTCACATTTAAAAATATTGTAGGTTTTCAAATCGTAAGCAAATCTGAATTAAACAATTGATATTAAAATATATATGCACAATTCTGTGCAATATTAAACTTATTTTAATTCAGTATTTTTTCTTCAACCGTTTTTCCTCCTTCTATAACTTATTTAATGCAATACATTTTATTGAGTGAATTTTATTTAATAAAATAAAATAGGCATTTGATTAACTGTCTGGATTTAACTCTCATGAATTTTAAAAATGAAAATAAGTAATAGTAGGTTAATGTTTTAAATTTAGCAAACAATTTATAATTGTTTTCTAAATTTAAAATTGTTTAAATTCATTTCTGAACTAGAACGATCTTTGGCAAATTCAATGCAAAAAAGTCCTTCATAAAGTACTATTTTTCGTATTAAATTGCAAATTGCAATAGTTTCACCGCAAGTACACATATTCGTTGTATTCAAATATTAACGTTTTAATATTCTTCTAATAACGACAGAACTCCCTGCCGAAAGTTCAGCTGAAACCTCTACTTGTTTATCAGGGTTCTCCACCTTTGATAACCTTACGATAACTTATGATAATAAACTGGAAAAGAGTACTAAAAACCTCATCTTACTTCGTTCCATCCAGTTTCCTTTTCGCTTCAAACAACTTCATCTCTCAATTTGTGTAAAACCAAGAAAAAGGTGTTAAAAAAATGTTGAACGCAACATTCTCCATTTCTTTCTTTCATTTAACAAAAAGTCCCGGCAAAACTTTCCAGCCTCGCGTAACCAATTCATCGACTAAGATTGTCGACTGAGCACATCGATCACAGGGTCATCCACTGTACAAATTAATTTGCCGTTTAACGCGGTAATTGCGATCGCCGGTCATTCAATTAAATTAACGAGTGCACTCGTTAATTTTCATACAACTTTTTGCGACGACGCAAAATCCACGCAAGTGACATTATCAGTGAATACTGGAATCGCGAAACGATAAAGAAACTGCCGCGACACATTTTTCTTGGACCACGCAGAGCAACGTAATGGAAACTCTAAGTGAGGTAATGACTGGTCGGTAATACGGAAGAACCACCGCTACAGGTTTATTAATGAGACAAGTTGCAGACAGATCTGGATCTTATTGTAATTTGCTGCGGTACAATAGGAAAAAAGGGGGAGCACAATTCATGTGCGGCAATATCGTTGGTCCGTCGTTTCAGTAAGTCTCGAAAACGCGACAATTATTATGGCGGAAATCTTATCGCGATGGTGAATTTCGGCTCATTACATGCAAGGTAATTGCGGGTGAAATAGCGGCGTTCAACTTTAGTAACGCCCCTTTATATTTCCCATTTTACAGCAAAATTTAAAGAGGTTCCGACTTGGACTCCTTCATAATGAAAATGCGAACTTTTACTACAATTGCGTGTCTACATTTCGGAAAGGTTTGTTGGAAACCTTCATTTATTTGAAACCTCCAAATAACCTCCATTTTAAGATTCTCCAACTGAACATTTTTATGTCGTTTTTGTAGGTTAGTAAATTTCTTCATAAAAAAGTTCTAAATTTTAGTTTATAGGTTCGCTAAATATTAAAAATGAACATTAACCAACAAAGTAAAAAGTGTTACGATGCAATTAAAGATTTATTTATCTTAAGGAAGCACTCTTCCACGCGATTACAAACATTATTTTGTAACCTCATGATGAATACCCGCGATTCTGAATAAACGATTCGGAAACATCCGCGATGAACAACAAATTCATGGCGGGTAATTAAGTAATTAATTACACGGCACATTGGAGCGGGATTATTTGTAAATAATTAACGGTTAAGCAGGTCTCACAATGCGACGCGATTGTGCGATAGCACGTATAATCAACGGATTTTGCTTTGCGCCGTGGCGTCGCTTTTTTCGCGAGTGGCGAAGATTCGCTCGAAGATAGCATTCAACGACGCGTAATTAGTGTCACTGCGACGGCAACGCGGGACGCTTACACAATCGACGTGTGCCCGGATTCCGTTTTCCTTTTTTACGTGTTCTTCCTCTCAATTTTCGCGAGATATCACTCAGCCTGCCGGAAACACGCCGATGTCGTCGCGAGCGAATCACAGTGATTTCAACTGCAACAGGAAGGCGACGAAATCCAAGTATCTCAAACTTAAAGTGGCGTTGCTCACTTGAGACTAATCTGCCAAGTGTGGATTCGCGACGGTGGAAATCATTTTCAAGTGTCGAAACTCGTTTTGAAACTAATGAATCACGAGTTTCATTGAGAAAGTTTCTTTGAGTTCCAAGAATTCATAGTAATGTTTAAGTGTTTACTAGAACACATTGTAGTTATGACGCGTTGATTCATTTTTCACATTTGGTATGATAGATTTACATGGACCATCGAAGACGGTTCACTTTCTCATCTAGAAAATTGTGTTCAAAGTTATAGTAGAAAAGCTATATTGTAAGGATAACATATGACCACAAAAATAATTAAAAGAACATTTTTTTAAATTTATTTATTTGTTTTTTTTTATTTATAAATATCTTTGGTTCCAATGTGAAACTATTTAAAAATCTTTTCTACAAAACATGTTTGATAATAAAAAATAGTGTGAAGATAGTGCCCAATAAAAATATACTCTCTAAAATTTAGTAAGTGAACATTCACTTATTCTAAGTGAAAAGTGGTGAACTCAAAACAATAAATGTCTAAACTTATTTGAATAAGTGCACATTTTTTCATTTTTTGAAATAAATTTAGAGAGTAGAGTTAGACAATACGTTAGAAACTTAAAACACAAATGTTTCGAACTCACAATAAAGTAACCTAATTGGTTTTTTGAAATTAATTTTTTTCCAGTCAGAAATATGATATTGTAAAAGCGTTTCGACATTCCATTTAAGTTATTTCAATGACGTGACGAAGTTCGATTTATCTACCAATCAATGTCACCAACATTCTACGATTTGCGCTATACCATATCGTTTCCTTAGTGAATAATCCTGTATTTTATTTTTTGTAAAAATTTTCGTTTTTATTTTATTATATTTAATAAATAATAAACGTTTTTATTAAAAAAAAAATACTTTATTGCTTAAATATACTATTTTCCTCCATATACCAACGCAGAAAACACTTCC
>JABFPB010002191.1:0-21129 GCA_022817645.1 Ceratoteleas bidentatus
GAGTTTCTGGCTCAAAAATATTGAGCCAGAAACAGTACGAAAATGCAACCGAAAATTTCGTATATGGATACGAAAAAAGTCACATTTGAAAGCTTGTTTCTTGAAGAAACACACAGTTTCTGGTTAAATTATTTTCTGGTTCAAATAATTTAACCAGAAACTGTGTGTTTCGTCCAGAAACAACATTTCAAATGTGGCTTTTTCGTATCCACATACGAAATTTTCGGTTGTATTTTCGTACTGTTTCTGGTTCAATATTTTTGAGCCCGAAACTCTTTGTTTTTTAAACCAGGGCACGGAGCAAGCCTATCTGACTCCATATAACTCCCAACATAAAAGCGTTTCCTGACTGTGACAGAAATCCGTCAGAGGCGCTGCGATCTAAAGGCGGCTTCCGAACCTCGCGATGCGCGTTGACATTTCATATGTGTAAGAGGTTATGATGCCTGTTTCACAGGCATATTAAACAAAACAAAAATGCCTACTAAGTATATTTAAATTTTTGTTCAAACTGCTCTAATAGCATAGTATATTTTCTACATATATGAGAAATATATTTCGTAAATATTAAATGTCACGTATTTAACAGGTAGAAAATATTTTGTACATATTTTAAATTATTTATAATTTTTTAGAAAATATTTTACAACAAAAATAAAACGGAAATATTTTTAATTATTAAAGTTTTTTAAAATATGTTTGAAATAATTACTAAATATTATGTGTTATTAGATTGAATGCAACAACATTGAAAAAAATAATAAAAACACAAATTAACTTGCATGATATATGTATATGAGGAAATTAATCGATTTAAATGGTGATTTATATCGATGCGTCAAACATGAGGAGACTACCTAGATCGCAACGCCATCTACAACTTTTCAGTCAGTTCGCGGCCACATTGGATGCCCAAGTCGGATAGGGGTGATATTAACCTTAGAATCGCAGACTGATAATAAGTCTAACTTCACGATGACCTTTTGGCCACTAATTTCAGGGTAGACCATGCATATGGAAGTTATAGTTTTATATGACTTGTATATATCTGCGACTATAAGGCTAAATATTAAATTAAAATATTTTATTTATATAATAAAAAATATCGTATACTCGTTTTCCGACTTCGCATTGACCTATCTAGATAAACAGAACCCATGGAATGCCTGTGAAATCCAAAAGGATATGATATGGAAATATAGAGTACATTTGCCTTTGGTATAGTCGATTGCGATGAATGTTGTAATACTTTTAAGTGGATTCCAAGGATTTTGTTTTTTAAGGTAGCCTAAATTGTTTCATGTTTAGATCTGTTTTATTATTTTTTTATTTTAAGAACAGATAGTTTACACATTCTCTTGTAAACTATTTTTGTGATTTGAATGTATACATTTTTACCAATTAAACTAGACTGACCGAACATACGGTATTATACGTGAGAATTGTTGCTATTCGTAAATAAATTGTATAATATCTAATCAAATTCCAAATTCGTTTTCATACAACAAAATTATCAGTCAATCGTTACAAAAGTATTGATTTCGACCCCCGGACGTCTCGCGCTAAAAATCATTTTTTGAAATGATTTTATCTTATTTGCATTCTTTCATTTGCCGGGGCGCGATTATTGTTTGAATTTGAAAGTTGTGTAAAATACTTATTTATTTGATCGAGTGGCTACTTGAAGGAATTTGAGAAAATATATTGGAACTGATTGGGGATTCTTTTAAGAGTTCCTACTTGGTTGGATAATCATCCAAGTTTGAAGAGTTCGAACAATGAGTACATTGTTTCTCAGATTATTGTCATGTATCACTATGATCTATTATTATCATATTTTTCATCTCTCGCCATGTGGCGCGACACATTGTCCGGGGGTCGAAATCATTACTGAATGAACAATTCAAAGTACAAATTATCTACAGATTTTCGCACATTTTTAATAATTTTAAATGTTTAAAGGAAGAGGGAATTCGCAATATGTCGTACACATGTTGTGCGCCGGTACAATTCCATTTTAGATTCAACTCAAATCTATGACGTTTTAAGATTTAAGATATGGTTCTTTAGTTCTATTAGGCACTACTAACATTCATTAATTATCCGCAAAATTTTAATACTTTTTCGTAAAAATGTTCGTTTTCGCATTAAATTGTAAAGGGGCATTGGTGGATTAAGAAACCCATTTAGTTAAATCAACCACACTAATGTCCCACAAAAAATCTCTTAGTTTCAAAGCACACCTCCATCGTAATTCAACACGAAAAACACCGCAAATTATACTAAATGAATGAGTAAATGTATTTAACTGAGTAACGCTGTAGAAATTATGTAACGTTTGTGTAAGTTTCACTACAAATTTGCTGCATTTTTTCTGCATGCTCATAGTGAAGATCGATATACTTCTATCCGAATAGCATATTACAATATTAATATAAATTAAAATGATTCCTAACGTCGGTAATGTAGGCAACACATGATAACTGTGTTTTCATCTCTTTCGTGAGATGAATTCAAAGGCTTAGGTTCCCGGATCTTCAGTCATTTTACCTTATGCTAACCCGAGCGAGAATTTTGATTTAATAATAAACCAAAAATAATTAGGTAACTTATATTGTGTCTAATTAATACGATATTAACAATGTTTCAGTATAAAAAAACTATATATTATTCAAATATATAGTTTTTAACGAATTTGTGTAGTTCTAAACAAGTTTCTAAGATTTTATTGAAAAAAGTGTAAATGAACGTGTTAAAAATCTAATTTTTGTATATCACAAAAACCATTTGTTTGGAAAGAATGGAAAATCTGTATGATAATTTCATACAACTTCCTGAATCTTTCTTTTCTTTTATTACAAAAATATTAATATTTCCTATTTAGAAATCGTCAGTATTCTGTATTGCATATTCTCGCTCTGGTCATTCAATGAACAAACGGTTGTTTTATCAGTTATAATTTACAAAATCTGTAACGTTGATGACAAAGCCTTTGGTGTCACCTTAAATGTAATAATAGAAATGATGAAATTTGATTAAATGGGGCGATTCAAGATGATTACATTTCATTTTTCGATCTTGCACCTAATATTTGCCTAATTATAACGAATTAATTTCAAAGTACACATAATTTGTTCGTCAAATAATAGAGGTGGAGAATCGTGCAGCTCATCGACAGTATATTGCCTGCGGCGATTGTGGCGTGTACACGGCGAAATGCTCCATTGATTCCCGTGAAATATGGACAATGTTTCAGGCTGCCTGGATTGAGATGACCTACTTCTTTCCCGACACCAGCAGCACGTTCCATTGTAATCTTTATGCCAATTAGGCGTAAAAGTTCAGGAGTTAAGTAAAGGCGAATTAGCAGCTCTAAGAAAAAGGCCACAAACATCCCGACTACCTGAAAATGACAAAACATGTAAGTATACATGTAAGTATACATTCAAGACATTATAGTAAAATATTACTGTTTTATAATATGAGGACTATATTCAATTTTTGCTATTTTTCTGTATAGTAGTAAATTTGACTGTTATAACCAATTCTTAATTTGAAATCTACGTTAAAAAACGAATTGTATAATTAATTGTTTGTAATAAAGAGACGCAGTATTAGTCAATTAAAACATTGTTAATCTTGAATAGTTGTAAATCTGCAGGAAATAGAATAAAATAATTGTTAAATTATTATTTCAAAATATATTTGTTCACTGTAATTTTTGTTTATTTATACGATGTCCGGTTTAAAAATGACGTTATTTTTTTTTAAATACTACTACTTTCTCCGTGTAACATGCTCAATTTCATTTATCAATTTATCTGTCAGAAAGAAATTCGCTGAAAGGTTGCATCATGTTACAAAAAATGCACTCGTTCCTATCGATTAAATAACAACTTGTAAACAGTAGTTTGAAGAAAAGAATGTTTTAATACAAATTTTCTGAGTAAAACTTTTCTATTTATAAAAGCACAATCATATTACCTGAACAGTAATTTCGGTGTTCCACGTATTCGTCGGATGATGTTTTAAAAATATTAAAAGCGTTGTCAAACTAAGGCAGGCATTTAATGTGAAATATCTAGGAAATAGAACACGCTGGACTTCACTGAATGTGTGCCGTGGAAGTGCAAAGTATAAGGATAACCCTGAAACAGATAAAATTACATTATTATTACTCATACAAAATCATTGGAACCAGTACCGAAAGGCCACATTTTACATAAAAAGTTAAAATATTTATTTGACAATTTTTTTTACAATAATTATCAAGTAATCAGCAATGATTGCAAGCCTAATCATTAAAACTTATGTTTTAAAGGGAATTATGTAAGAAAACGTTTTATCATATATTGTTACTATTCTCGTGCACTTAGAAATGTTCTTAAATTGAACAGATATTGAACACTCACTGTTATTATCTATCTATATTTTAATTTTGAAGAGCGATTGAAACATTCTCCAATTAACCATTTTTCAGACAACAATCTTGAATTCAATTATTACCGCACCAGTGAAAATCCATTGCAATTATTTTAAGGTCACAAGATAAGAGCGTACGCACGTGTTTACATTTTGTCTGAACGCACTTGTTTCGTAAATGTCTTGCTCTTAGAGCAACTTATTCTTAAAAAGCATTTGCAATTACAAATTGATTAGCCACATATAGAAAAGTGTTAAACATATATTAAGTTATGAATTTAATTAAATGAAAAAAAAAAAAAGAAAAACGTGTGCCTTTGAGACAATATAATATTTAAAACAATATAAATCCAGTAAATCGAAATCATTAGAGATAGGGAACTCTGAGGGAATGAGATTTTCTAGCGATCCATAATAAGTTTCATCTGCAATTAATTGTTGAAAAGGTTTCAGTAAATTCTTTTTGTTGAAACATTATCAACAAATTATTGATACATTATTTTACAATGCAAAAAACAATTTTTGGCTAATTTTTAAAGAACCGTTTTCTGAAATAGTCGACGACACATAACACGGTGACTTCCGATGTGCAATCCGGTCAGGCAAGCTTTCTTTCACTGAATTTACCATCAAATAATCTTGTTGAAATGTCCATCTTACAAGCAGTAGAAATTAATCTCAGTCTATATACTACCAAACTTCTGATGTTTATATGATAAAAGCAAATATGAGACAAATTAATAAAATTAAACATTGCAAAATTGTTGAAAACATGGTTCCCAGATATTAATTAAATCTCTGTAAATGAAGAGCTTCCTTCAACAAGAATGACAAACGTTGTGTGTTATAGCCATACACCACTTGAATAATAACAACCATTTATTAAGAGATTTCATGCAATGTGAATCTTTCTAATCACAAGTGTACATAACGAGGTAATTTTTCTTGATATATTTGCATTGTCACTTTATTAATTTGCCAAAGAACATCTCGACGCCTGGGTGGAAGGTTCCATTTCAGAAAAGACTCGAAGAAAGTTCTATTTCAGAAAGGTACCATTTCAGCTCATCTAAATCAATGGGCCAAAATGGTACCTTTCTGAAATGAAACATTCGAGTCTTTTTTAAAATGCAACCTTCTTCGAGTCTTTTCTGAAATGGAATCTTCTTCCAACCAGGCGTCGATATTTCTGAGCATCTACCTTTATAAATTCGAAACTACTGCAAGATTTAAATTTCTATTGTCAAAAATTTGTTCTTTTGTGCAATTGATTGTTAAATTAGAAATATGAGCTTTAATGCTAATTGGTATCTAATTAATTTAGTCCATAATTCTGTCACGAAATCATAATTGCACGATACACATGTGATGTAATAAATCACTCTAAGAGAAATTTGTCAAATAGAGTTCATCAAACTTTATTCTCGAAATCTTCACATTCTATATTTAAGGTCTGTTTTCGGGTAAACAGAAACAGCCAAAGACTAACATAAACAGATCTATTTCAAGACTGATCACACATGCGACTTTTCCAGTGCGTAACTTAATATTTTACGAAACACAATTACATTATTACAACTGATATTATATTGTTTTTATATTATTTACGATAAAACATAAAAAATACATTTAAAATGGTTTTAAGTTAATTTATATATGTATTACTGCTGAAGAAATGGATTGACATACCAGACACAAACGTCATCCAAATTTGCGCACCAAAATGCACCACGAAGGACGTGAGGTAAATGAAAGACGTCAACTTTGACTGAGAATGACTTGCAGCGTGCATTTTGTCTGAAGCTGGCATCAATGCTGACGTTACCCATAAGACTGCAATCATTGTTATAACATGTGCCGGCTGCGTTGTACTAAATAGAATTCTGCAATGAAAAATGGAGAACGTTGCATTAGAAATAGTACAAATATTACGCAAATCCTGGAAGTGCAATAAAAGTTTAACAGAATGTTGTCTACACTACAAAAACAGACGTTTTTTATGAGACGTTTTTTAAGACATGAAAAACGACTCAAACGAAGATTTTTTTCGATGATAAAGACACTAAAGTTTTTTCAAATACACTTTGTGTACAGGTTTCTTAAATATTCCAAACCGTCTGCAAACGTTTGCAACGTTTATAAACCGCTAATAATTAGTTTAAATTGAGAACAATGTTTTTAATATTTAAACAATTTCATAATACTTTGTGATATTATGTCATTGTCATTGGACGCTTAGTGATATATGTCAGCAGACAGATTGTCGGTTTATGTATGGCAAAAATGTGACTGAAAACTAAAGTCTACTAAATAAAGTAGACTATTTAAACCACAGTCTAGACTAGGAACCCTTGAGTTTTGAATGTTTATTTTAACAGACTGCAGACTGGTTATGTGTTATTCGACTGTCTGTGGATTATTAAAATATACATTCAAAAGTGTTTAGTTAAGGCTCTAGATCGGGATTCTATTTGTGCATTAATGCCAATGCATTCGTTGAAAAACTTAACGTGGACGCCGGTTATTACACCTGGCAAAGACGTTTTTATGTTAATTTTGATTATAATTATAAAAAATAAACATTCAATTAAAATGTATATTTTGTATCTACTGAAAAACCTGTATGCTAATTATTGGGATGATTGATAATATGTTCCAGTTAATGATCGGTTTTGTCCTTTTATTACACATCACAAACATTTATTTGATTTTATAACACAAAATCTTTAATTGCACTAAGCAATATATATCTTAAGTATTCTCATTTTCTGTAAATGATTAAAAGTACTTCCCTAAATAGAATATTGATCTTAGTTCAAAGTTTACCAACAGGATTTATGAATGGCATTTCATTCAAAAAGCAAATATGACCATATCGAATAAAATATTTGCGTTTAATTTTTATGCTACATTTTTGACGATGTTTTATTGTAATTTTAGAATGTAATGCTTTAAGCGGGTAGACCACCTTAAACAAATGAAAAAAATTGATTTTTTGGCTTAAAATGATCCTTGGGAAATATACTTTAATTAAATATTTATTCCATGTCCGCCGGAAATTTCTTTACCAGTCAATGAGCCTTCCCGAAAAATGTCCTGGCGCGCTGAGCGATCGTCTGAGCGCGCTCAGCATTGAATTTCTTTATCGATATAACTAGCGATAAAGATTATCGCTAGTTATATCGTCTAAAAACAAAGATTGTCTCGACAACAATGCGGAGGTACAATTGTATGGCGTTGGAATCTCAGATTAAAGGTATAAATTAGTTACATACAACAAAACTGGAACTGCAACTTTTAACGCGTTTTTCTCGAAACGGGATTTTTTAAATTGGCGTGCAAAATATCTTCGGCAATTTACGATTTTGGAAAATGGATTTTCTTTACGTTAAAAATTGACTTTTTTCAGAAGGCTATCATTTCTTGAAAAATCAACATTTCTTAAAATCCCTTCATATTTCTTTAGGAAATATTATGAACATAAGGTTCTCCATTATATTTTTGTTCCAGGATGACACAGATTTCAGATATTCTGCACGCCGATTTCCACGCGCCGAAAAAGAACGTTCGCGCGACCTGCAGCGGCTACATATCGAGTTATTTCTAAATGAAAAGAGAGTATGATAGTGTGTCAAAGTAAATGTTCAATATGTTCTGCGAACACATGATTAAACAAATATAAATGAATATATAGTTACATATTGTGATAATTCAATGACAAATATTACTGACAATCCGTACAACACCGAAATGTACACAAAATTAAAATGTCGCATAGGTAGGTTTAGTAAATGTTAATTCCGTTCTAAAAATTATGAAATAATATTTCAACCTTCTTTACACAACATTTACGTCGCATAAATTCCTGTTATTCGAGTATATATCCTGTTTCAGAGTGAAAATGTTCTTATGAATTGGAAATCTATGTTGAGGAAATCTATCACTTTTAGCTTTATTCGCAACATATTTAACCCTTAAGCCCCTGCACATAGATCGTAGCGTCAAAACCTTGTTTGTTGTGTGTAAATAGTTTGATTGTACTCCGTTATTGACAAATCAGCAAAAAAATTTTTTTTGCAAAATTTTGTTTAAATGTTAATTGTACATGTCTATGATGGTCTTGTCCTCCCTACATGCATTGTCATCTACCAGCAGGCATAATTTTATATATTAATGACAAATTTACTCACCGGCGCTTTTAATTGAAGTTTTTACATTAGTAACGAAAAAATTGAAAAAAAACTGAATGTATTACATATGATACAATAGGAGCTTAAGGGTTAATTGCGATCTACTTGTACATTTGTCGAAGGATTGAACACTCGCAACACTTTGAAGAGTTGCAAAGATATGTCATTGAATATATATATGTATGTCGGACAATAACAGCAATAACAGTAATTTTATTTATTTATTTATTTTAGTAATAAAAATGATAATAATCATACTCGTATTACATTAAAACTAGTAGAATAACTGCTTCTAAAAAGAAGTTTTCGTTGCAAAATTTAGAAAACTTATTGTATTGTACAATCATTTTTTGTTTGGGAAACACAAGTTTTGCTTGAAATCCGCCATGTTTAGTACTTGTCTGCAATATTGCGAACGTATCCTACGAGTCCCAAACAAAAAATATTTTATTAGAAATATGGTTTCTCAAAATACTTTTTTTTTATTTTCCTCTTTTCCTCAATCTCTTTGGAACCCTTTAAAACTCCCTGAGAGTTTTTAATAGTCTTTAAAACCCTATGAAACTTTTTGGTACTTTTTTCAACACATTGCAACTCTTTGCAATGAGTTGCAATTCTTTGCAACTCTTTGCAATTCTTTGCAATTCTTTGCAATTCTTTGCAACTCTTCGCAACTCTTCAAAAAGTTTCGAGTGCTCAACCCCTTGACGGATGTATGTACTTTCCGTATTTTTCATAATTCTATCCTTATGTTGACTAATTTTCGACCTCAAATATTTTGCACACTACCGAATTGTATGGAAAGTGACAAGTTCTGATTTAGTACTACCAATTGTAAATTACTTGGCGAAACATATTTAATGTCTGTAATTAGTATACAAATGATCTAACCAATTTACGTGAGTTTTACTTTAATCGTGACTATTAGAGTAAGTGTAAAAAATTTACGACTGTATCTGCCTACATTTTTTGACGAACCTATTCACACGCTTACTAAAAATACCGAATTTAATAAATGAGAAAATTGTATAGTTAAACTTAAGCCATTTATAAAATATTTAAATCATTGCAAGTTACTAATTTGGATAGTTTTCAATCAAACGAAACAGCCCGTTGAATTTTCAGAACAATCCAAAGGAGGAAAAAAAGACAATGCTGTATCCATACCGTTTTCGGACTACAGTCAGACTTTTTATTCTACCAACCGTCTGGATATAGTCTGCGATGAGTCTGGCAATGGCCAAGTATTAAAATTGTGAGATTAGGCAAAGGCGGAATTATGACTTTTGTCATTAAAAAATCATATTTTTATAATTTCACGTGTCTCCAAATCTGACAAACATTTTAAAACAACAGATAAATATCGTATTAAAATCTTCAAGAAAATATCTAATTTTTTTTCTTGTAATAAATTACGTAGATTTATGTCTTTAGTAAATGTATGTCTTTTAGATTTATATGCAATCAAGAGAGTTTTGAACCAGAGAACATTCATTTTTTTGTAATTACATAGTACGTCATCACATAACCATCCTACAGCAATTATGTAAATGCCTTCAACCCTTCTCTGAAATTAGCTGCACGCCGCTCTTTAAAGATCTTAATAACAACTACTTCTGGAGCACGTGTTTACAAATATAGTACACATTGACAACAATTTTTCGAATGATCACAAAAAGCTGTTATGAATATTCAGTAAAACTTAACAAATTTATAAATTTTGAATCGATATGAATTCAACATTTTTACAAACGCTAATAATAGTATGATATACATTTATTAATATAGTAATAATTTAATACATCAATTTACGTATTCTGAATTTAAATAATCACGTAATTCAAATATTTATCAAGTATTAATCCAATGCAATAATTTTTCTAAAAAGAGATTAATTCACGAACTTTAGTTATATTTGTTATGTTTTGGTTACAATTACTCTTATTCAGTAACTCTTAATGCAGTATTAATAAATATGAAGTTTTATATTTTATGTTTTTAATCAATATGACTAAACATAAGCATATTGATTCAATCCACTGCAAAAACACTGTATTGAAAATACACTGTTCTTGCGGTAATACACTAAGAAATTTCCCAAGTAATACATTTTGAAGGAAATGATCTTTGAGCATTTTAACCTTAAACTAGTTAATAATTCTGAAACATGGTCATATTAATCATCCATGTAGTACATTTCAATCTTTTCACTTGTAAGCCGACTCAAATGCGAGCGCCATTACCCAAAGATAAACTGATGCGATACAATGTTAAAGTTCCGCAAGACTGGCATTAAATCTTACGATAAACGATGCTTATGATCAAAAAGTCGAGAGCGTGATGTAGATAAACTCTTCGTCACTTAATGTCATCGTGCTTAACGTAACACAATCCCTTAATATTTTAAAGGTAAGATTGAATAAAGTCTTTCTACAAAATTGGAAATGTCTGTGTAACGTTCATAGTTCCAACTGCAATACATTTTACAACACCTTTCAAACATTTTGTTTGTAAATGTTTGAAAATGAACTAATGTTTCAGTGATGAAAACTACAATAGAATGTCGTTTTAATAATAAAGGATATATTTTTGGTAGAGTAGTTCCAGAAAAGACCAACTCTATGATTCACCGGGGATTCCCCTCAAGTGACACAATTACGCAATAGTCACATTGACGCCACACGTCATAAGAACATAAATTTTGTTTCTGATATGAATTCTCTACAATAACTTGACTGTGTTTGACGTCATTGCTAAGACTTCAAATGTCTTATTTTAAGATACCACGTATTTAGGTATACACGATTATATCATGGTATAATTAATAAATAAAAATATTATTTCAGTAAGTTCTTTTTGTAGATACAACTGAAACATATTATTAAACAATATTTTGTTTGATTCTGATTGAGGATTTGGTAGTGAGTATATTTATATTTCAAGAGTAAGCAATATAGCAAAATAACATTAAGTTTCAATATCAATTTCGTAATGAAGATAACATTATATAAAATCAGCATATACTTTTAACCCGGATGAAAGTGAAAGTAGAAATGCGAATCTTTCGAAACATCTAACAGATTTTATGTTATTACTTGCTGTCATGAATTTATGCAGGGTTGTACGCAAATGTATGAAAACCTGTACATCTTTGTATTAACAGCTTCAAAAATATGTTTGTTGATCCTTGAATTATATGTTTATCCCCTATTTAGGAAATGTTAACCAGGATTTTGATGGTTCTAAAACTGAATTAATAATTCATATAACTTTTACATCAACTTTTATTTACAGAAATCGTTTTAATAATAATGATTTCTGCATTCAAGAAAGGAGGTCATTTATTTGAATTTATTTGTCCTAATTTCCAATGATCTTCGAATGTGGCCTACATGTGATTTATGATGATCACTGCAACCCATCTCATTTAAACACTGATTAATAGAAGCATTTGCTTCGTTGCATAGTTAATATTTAAATGTTTCAATAAATACGTCAGTATTATTTAATTTTTTTATGAAATATCATATTTTTGAGTCAGTAAAATTCTCTGTATAAGAAACTGTCCATGCAATGAATTAGATTATTAATTGATTGCACGGATTTCCCATAAGATTACTTCATATGGGAACGCGTGTGATAAGCATAAAATTATACCGGTCGCTTTTATAGCTCTATAAAACCGCTATAATAGGTGACACTAAACTGTACGGGAAAAAATTAGCCTGGGATAAGTTAAAATGTATCTAATTCAGGTAAATTGTTGAATTTTTTACCGGAATTAGGTAAATGTTTACTTATCCCAAGCTAACTTTTTCCGTGTAGTCAGTCATTAAATTTGTTCTAAAAAATTGACAATTCATTTTCACGGAAACAAATTTATCGTTGAATTCTTTTAACTTTATTGTATTTAAAGTTTAAATACAATATGTCTTTCAATAATATTTGTATTTAAACTTTATTTTATTTAATAGCATATAGTAATTTGTCACAATTTGTAAAACCTTGATTGTCTACATATCACGCTGTAAAACTTACATATGATATGGAACCAACTTCTGCAAATCTCATATCTGGGCTCTGTCACTTACCCAAGATCTTTTTATGATATTTACACCTACGTGCATTAATTAAACAAAATATTTATAACGACTAAATAATGATAATTGTAGAATTGTAAAAATCTAGTGTAAGACATTTTTGTCTGCATATCGCACGCCCTACTAACCACGATTGCACGATATTTGCTCACAGTTGCGTCTGCATGATTTGCGTAAATATTTCGAAACAATGCGAGTTACTCTTTATGGTTAACTTAAAAATATTAAGATTGATGATACTTAAATATTGTTTTTTATAATGAAGTGCTCCGTAAAAAAATGGACAGTATTCAGTACTGTTCTGGAACTGTTTTACGACATGCCGGACAGCACTGATTACTGCACCGGACAGTAGTCCAGTTTTTTCCGAGCCCGGTATATTGTAAGATAACACTTCGCTTTATAACACTGAACGTATCACTCTTTAAGAGAGCGACCGTAAAAAATACAAAACTAGCAATGGTATTTTTCAGTAAATCATATTTGTTGGAAAACATGTTTGTTCGTGAGTTTTGCACGTGTCTTTTTGTGAAGTGTTATGTATTTTAACAATTGCAAGCGTTATGTTCGGTATACGTAAATACATTGCGCATACGTTCATTCAGTCTATTGTATTCTTTTGCATGCACAGCAAGTCTCTTATTATGTTTATAAAACAGCGAATAAGTTTCAGTTTCACAAAACATTGATTATTTTTTCGAAGTGACACATCTTTCGATTATGTGTACGATTACGAAACCTTAATCTGTACTTGCGAAAATCTGTTAAATTGCGTTCAATCACGGAAAAAAATTCGAACAAGTAAACGTCAAATGACTGAAACAAATGAACGTTTACTTCACTCAGGTAAAAGTTTGACTGAATCAGCTAAACTGTGGAGATGAACTAGATTTTTTCGTTTACTTGTCTCTATTTCAGGTAAATATTTACTTGAGAATCTTTGTAAAATTTATTCACAAAGTAGGAACTTCATCCCTACTTTGTGAATAAATTTTACAAAGATTCTCAAAAGTTTTAATTTCATACTTTTATTTAAAGACAAATTGTTCAATGCGAAACATTAACCCATCTTTTAAAGGTTTTAATTTCTCTTTAATTAATTTTCAGTCCCATTCTTTAATCGATCGATTAGAATTCATTTCGTCTGATGTGTTCAAAGTAATATTTCGGCAAACATTTGCTCTGCAACTGCTTAGCGTATTAACTCCGATACCCTTTCATTACTAATAATTGTGGCGCACATAATAACGGCTATCGCGCCGGTTATGGTTTAACGACACTTAATCTGCGCTAAAAAGAAAGAGATTGAAGGGTTACGACGAGAGCGTGAAAACGCTCGATTAAAATGTATCGATTGTGCATCCGATATACATCCGACGACTTCGCATGTCACATTTTTCTCCATAGAACCAACTGGCACTATCAATTGATTTGCATCACGTAATATAACACAATGTACACGTCTGCATCGAGAACGTGCAGGAAGGCACGTTGCCACAGGTCACGTTCCTTAAGGCAATAGTGTCTGGCGAACATTTGTGAAGATGAAAAGGACGAAACTGATTGCCTCAGATTGCATCACGTATCCTTCATTATTTTTTTACTTTTATCATTGACTTTTTTATTGCAACATTTTTCTCTGCAAATCTAATTTAACCGACAAGATATTGCAATTCATAATGCAAAAGCACATTTTATATGCATTAGAGAAAACAGTAATTATGGTCATTAGACTTCTTTATTTATTTATTCTCGACAGCTGTTGAATAATAATTCAATAATTTTATCAATTGTTACTCGTGTTTTTTAAGTGTAATAACCTTTTCATTCTCGGTCAATGTGGGGTGACACATGCAATACATGATTACGAGAGGTCAGGCTTTTTATAAATAGTACATTTATAAAAAGAGTTTTCATAATGAAAACTCTTTTTATATTTAGCTAAAAATATGCAATTAAATGAATATACCGCTAGATATAACTGAGTATTGGCACGTATGTTATGATATTGGAGTAGAAAAAAATATAAATAAATAAAAAGGTTTATTAGAATTTTAATGAGTAGATGCATAAAAAGTTAATGTACTTTAAATTGCTTTTCTGGGATGCAATCTTCAATGAACCTAGACGGTGATTTTTCTCACGTAGCACGTGAGAGAATATAAATATATTTGAAACAAATATTAATTTTGGAATGACAAAAAACTGGGTTTAAATAGTTGTTTGATCTGTTTTAAGTATTGGTATATAAGTAAATCAATTACTGATAAACACACAAGAAACTAAAAATTGAAGTTACCGGAATTTTATTGCAACTCTCACTTTTTTTCACATGGACATTATTCCGGAGATTCTTCGTAGAGATTATTATTCAAAATCTCTTCTCCTAAATATCTACGAAGAATCTACGTATATCTACTAAATATCTACTGAAATCGGAGTATATTTCACAATATTTGAATTACATTAGAATGTAGTTCAAAGTGAGAAAAAAAATTATATGTGACCTATTTGAGAAAAATGCTGTATTTTTATATTTTCATACAAACAAGTGTTCTGAAAGTAAAATAATTTTACAACACTGAGAATTCTAAATTTCATTAATTTTTTAGTTTAATTAGATAAGATTCAATTACTTAGTTAGGTAAAAAGTAATGTAAATCTACACCACAATTCCTGAACATTTCATGAACTCTAACGTAAATGGTTGCATCTAAATTTTCATAATGAAGTCTCGGAATTATCACGTGAAAGATAAAAATTAATTCAATGATATAATTGCCTGTTTAGTCGCTTGTCAAGATTAAGATATGACAATTTACAACAGAATAAAATGATATTCCTGTCTTCATTAGGATAATTAAGATGTATGAATTCTGCAATTCACACGATTGCTCCCAAAACAATAATTCCTCTCATCAATGCGTGCATTAACTTTCAGTCATTAACTGACGAAGTGTACATGAACTTTGATTTATAATTAAAACAACTTATGAGTACTTATCTTCATGTGTTACTTTTATTCATTCTTTTAAAAAAATGTAATTTGTGCACATATGTTAAAAACAGTATTAAAATATTTAAAGTGTGTAACATAAATGTCGAATATACAATTTCTGAGGGATACTTTGCAAAAAATATTAAAGTATATTTTTAAGGTCAAGTTATCTCGATTTTGTTTGAAAAAGCGTAATTTCCTCCATGTATAATAGACGGGCACCGTAACATTTTAAAACACATGGACATTTATATGCATCAAAGTTTCAAAGAAGCGCGATAAATACTCGTCGTAAGTATGGAAATAAACAAACCGCGGATATTTAATCGAAACAGGATTTCTTTTAGTCCCTCACATTGCTACTTAGAGGAATATTTAAAAATACGATTTTATTTATGAATATTTTATTTTCTGAATTTTATTATTTTACAGTTGCATCCGAGTGCAATAACTTTATGAATATTAACATTAAATGTCTTATTTTATTACTTTAGCAAAAAACCTGTATTATTTTAGTTTAACATGCTGATGTATTTTTAAGACATGTTATATCAATAATATTGAAAAATCAGCAATTATTGTTTAATTGGTTTAAGACATCTTTTAATTACTTCGTAATATTTTTGTTTTTCGTGAGATGACTAATTTTAACATATTGAAACTATTATTAGAAAGCATGTAAAAAACATATACAAATATCCGTGATTTTTTTTTTATATGTTGTAGTTCAAATATATGCGATAAAGACAAAACTTGGAATGCAAAAAAACGAAAATCAGACGAACAACAGTTTTGTACTTTAATTTAAACTATATTAAAAAATCTACTTTTTAAACTGTTTAATGAAGGTACTACGTGACTTTTGAAAAACAAAAGTCACGTAGTACCCTCATTAAAAAGTTTAAAAGTAGATTTTATATTGAGGTGTCAAAGCGACATTTTTCTTACGTTGCAAAAATCTTATAAATAACCACGTAACTATTTCTTATAGAGATCAAACCTTTCATAATATTGTTCTTGTTACAAAAAGTAAACTGGTCCTATAAATGTGTACATTAATTGGACGTTGAATTACAATATATTCCTACAAAGTCGTGTTATATTGAAAAGTATAGTCTTGTATTTCCGTGTGGAAAAACTGATACTTAGCAATGAGCAAAACAAATAGATCCCAACTGTAAACGAAATAAAAAATCCGGACAGAAGATTGGCATATAAATCTAAAAATCGCCATTTTCGAATCAGGTACACTTTTCAGTTACACATTTCTTTTGCCATACATAATTTCACCTTCATTGTCCTCTGTATGTCAAAATCACATATTTGTAAAAAAAAGGTTATACGGTTTTAAAATTCGACTTTTTAGACTCTCAGTTCCCCCAGTTTATTCACCCTGTGAAAATCAAGTAATTCAAAGTAATTGAACTGACAACTTTTTAATTCACTATCCAAAAATCTGCCACTGGTTCTCAACTCCATTTCCCTCGAGATTTTCAGAAATACAAATAAAAAACGGCTAAAAAATCAATAAGCAAAAATGAAATACTCTTCAAAGACATTCCAATCTTCACTTTGGAATTCAGTTTGGTTCAGCATTTTCCTTCTATCCATGTACTCTTTCCAATTACTTTTTTGCACCGCAATACATCATTCTCCGCCTTCGAGCCGACTGCACTCCAGCAGACTCTCATCTCAAAAACGAACTCCTCCCATGATTTCATTCATTCAACCAAAAATACGTCCGGCGTGAAATGGCAGCCTAAAAATACAGAAAAAAGGCGCGGCACTCACTTGAACATCTTGGACCCGTGCCACTCTTCATAATAGTCAGCGAGTCTCCGCAAAAGGAGTTTGTAGCTCTGCGTGCTGTCCGTCAAGATGTTCGCCGCGACTTCTGTCATGGGCCCCGGCGGAATCGCCGCAACCTCGGCGTCGCCGACCCTCAGCTCCTCCGACTGCACCATTCGCTCGTACAGCTTCACGTACTTCTCCTTGACGCGTTTCAATCTGTCGTTTTGCTGCAACTTCTGCTGGACTTCTGGTTCCGCCGCCACCAATTCAGTCCCCGAGTCGGTCAGCACTCGCACGCACATTTTGTCACTTGCGAAAAAAGAGCGGATTTAGGAATCCCGTGGGCCTAACTCGAAATGCAACAGGAGACTTTTCGCTTGGTTGCTCGCACTAGCAGGATCCCGTGGAGTGTCGCTTACTCAGACAAATGGACATTTTACTATGCGAAAGACTGCCATCGGCGTGCGGCTGAATGCAACATACTACTCCCCTACTTTGACCACGCATCTTATATACATTGCGAGGAACATCGGACCCCCTCCCGACTTCGATCAACCACCACTTGAAACCCAATTTCAGCCGCTGTTTCATTCGGCTTTTTCATTTCACGCCGATATGCAGGCAACCAGGCTTCGAGCGAAATTGAATACCACCTGATCCGCGCTGCAATCGAGATACCCTTCGGAGTGTCTCGATTTTCGAGCAGTCGAATAAACTGAAAGGTCGGGTAGAGATTTGTGTTGCTACCCTGTCAGTGAAGATATTTATAAATATTTTTTAAGAATTTTTAAATATTGAAAGTTATATATTGAAAATAGTTCACAAATGATACGTGCAAGAAATAATATTATTACCATATTTGTAGAATATTATTTTAATGTTACTGAATCATTTACGAAATTGCTTGAATAATTTTTATATTCAATTAATACTGTAATTATTATAAAAAGAATAATAAATTATACCAAAATAATTTTGGATAATTTGTCAGATATTCGAATATTTAAGAAGCCTAATTGTTACATGCAGATTTATTCAATTACCGTTACAAATTTATTATAATTAAGAAATGTTTGCTGAACGGTTATATCAATAAATATATTAAATGTAATATATTAAATAGAGCTTTTAAAATAATATATGGCAAAGATTTTTATGTTTAAGGCAAAAGCAGGAATGACTTGTATAATAATTCCAATCGATTTCAGTAAATGGATCTCGATTTTATTACACATATGAAAGTGAGTTTCTGATTATAGTCAAATAAAATAAAAGAATCTTTCTGCCGGCTCCAAGGTAGCTACTTTCGGCGCCGCAAATCATCGTCTGAAAACGTCAACTAACGTCCCGATTTCGACAATAGAAATGTGATGTTTTGATGCGCGGATGTATACATGTAATATCACAATTTTATTTCCATACAAGTATACAAAGAAAGCCCAAATTATGAAAAAAATTTTGATAAACCAATAATCTTTAATGTTTTCATATAAACAATGTCAAATCATAAATTAATAAAAAACGAAACTGAATCTTATTTGGGGCAGAAATAACATGATTTATTAACATTATTAACGGAATTCTGAAATGTTAAAAACGGAATATTTAGTTTATCATTTAAAAACCCTCACGTAAAAAAACATGACAATTTTCATTAAAACATTACAGTGGAAATAAAGTACATTTACAACAATCAATTCTAATTGCCATTATAATTGCATCATTTTTATGTAATGATGATATTTATATCAATTGTTTAAATGCAATCAATAATATTAGTTTATTTCATACTAAACGTCGATTTGTTTCCATATACATTTTTCCCCTTGCTCTACATCTTTTTGATTGATTCTAAGCATTTCTCATAATTTTCTCCAAGGTAAGCGGGAATGGCTGGGTGCTATAAGTTGATTCGAATGGGTCTCGGGAGATTGATTGATTGTAAGATGAATTGATTTGAAATTTGTAACTATTGGTCACTTATTTTGAGAAAAAGTACTTATAAAAATAGTTCTAATAGTTTTGAAAAACAACGATAAAAGACTACTGACACAACTTTGAATTAATGGGTTCCTTTGAGCTAACTCAGTTTATTATTTACATTAAATTCACATTAATTTAATGCTCTACTACACATGGAAAATTTATAACAAAAATTTACTGCTATTACATGCCAGAAATTTACGAAGTTGTCTAACTTTTGCTTATATTCAAGTCTACTGAAAATTACTATCATTTTACCACAGAAAACCTTGACTGATATATAACTCGGTGGTCGGATAGAATCTCATACAGAACCTCGTTGGAATCTCTTTCGACGAGGCTTAAATCCACTCGTCGAAAGTCATCAAATTCTTTTTAGCATGATGTAGCAATGTTTGCAAGAGGTAGTTGGTAAGATATCTCTGCAAAAAATAAGTAATACAAAGTAATTGAAATGACAACCTTTTAATCTGAATGTTCAATGAATTTTAATTCTTTAGTAGCAATTGTTAATGTTTAAACATTTTATGATTACTTCATTGATTGTATGATTAATTAAATTCCGTATTCATCAATGTAGTTATATGTTTTTTTTGTTAGCAAACATTCTCAAGTTTTCAAGTACTTTTCAAAACGTTTCTGCAATTGCTTTTACGTATCCCAACAGAGCCATAAACGTTTGGCAAACGTTTAGCTGAACGTTGTATACAGGTTTCTTGAATATTCCAAACGGTCTATAAACTTCAGGTAACTTAACGATAATTTTACAAATTATAAAAAAAATGAAATATTGTAACGTTTTTAAAACGTTTAGCAACGTTGAGACAACGTTTCGAGAAAACGTTCTGAGAACCTCCGACAGCCGGACTTAGTCAGTTCCCTGAATATTTACAGACCGTTTGGTATGTTCAAGAAACTTGTTCACAACGTTCAGCAAAACGTTCGCCAAACGTTTATTGAACTTTCAGCTCCGTTGGGGTGTATTAAATTGACAAATCCAAAAAAAGTCATGTATCGTATTCTTTCGTCAGTGGATTCTATTTCATAGACAGATTCAGTCGTTTTGAAATTATAAAAAAAAATGCATGATATGAAATTAAGGGTTCATTGATGACTGTCGTAGTACGTATTTTTAAAATACCCATAAATTCAATTGCGGAAGCATCTGAAAATCTCATTACTTCGGTGAGATTTCTGTTGGGCTTTAATGTTCTTGCGTATGCAGGAGGGACAAACACAAACATTAGACATAAATACTCGAGGAAAACACTAAGACATTGCGAGTCGTGGCTCGACTTTAAGAACTTTCGGATTACTTCACTTATAATGTCAGAATTGTAATTTGATTTGGAGACAGCAGTAAAGCAATTTCAGTTTACTGCGATACGGTTATGTCTTGTCAATGACACATTGACACATTGACAGGTTGCCAATGTGTAGGTACTAAATTATTAGAGGTCACTAAAGTACGGATTAAAAAAACTTTGAAGTATTTAGTATATAATTCAATGATGTGATAATAAGCTGTGATAATAAACGTGAGCATTTTCACGTTTTACATTATGTATTCCCGGAAAACCACAATTGTGAAATGAATTCATTTTGAATTAATTTATATTCATTATTTGTTTCAAATATGATTCAC
>JABFPB010002192.1:0-21124 GCA_022817645.1 Ceratoteleas bidentatus
GAAATTGGCCAAAACATGACTAGTTAAGGGTTTCTTTTTGAGGATAATTCAGTTGCATACCCATTCCACTTTCATAGAAAAAACCAAAAGCAATCTTCATAGAAAAAACCAAATGCAAAAAACCGTAATTTACTACTTTCATTTTGTATGGGAGCTTATGTGGGTTTATAAAAACTTTATATTCGAAGTTTTATATTAAAAAATATAGAGGATTTATACAGAAATACAAAAGTTTACTTTACAAACTTTAAAGGCAAATATCTCAAAATCACATGGAAGTGACTGAATTAGTTCTTGCTCAAACCCACAGAATTATACAACTTCGTCTTCCATAATGCTATTGAGATTGCATTGTGAAGGATTCACTGTAAACATATCTATAACTCAGTTTCTAGTTTTCTATACAATACAAATTTTACCATAACTTTACAGTAACACTTTAATTTGCTGAAGGCTAATTTGCTTAAAATTTTAATTTTAAAATAAAACTGTAATTTTATAATAAAACTTTGGTAGAACTAGAAACAATATTTCACTGTGAAGGGATTTCTAATTATTGAAAAATGTTAGACAGATTGTTTTCATCTTTTTTCTAGAGATTTTGTTTCTGGGGGTAGAGATTAAGGGATGTGTAGGGTTTTTATCGAAAAAGATGGACTGATTAGTATGATATTATTTCAGCTACCGATTCACTAAAGTAACCGTGGATCCGCAAGTGAAAGCTTTGGATGGGACTCTGCACGACATCCTGTTCATTGGCACGGGTAAGTTTTTAATATTGAAATAGCGTGTTCTTTAAACACTTTGAAGCATTATTTCTGCAAATTTTCAGCCCTCAATTTACTAAACGGGCATAATGTAAAAAATTAATATGACATTGAACATATATATGCAAAAATAGCATAAACATATATTCAGAATTTTTTTCTTTGCAGGAATGTATATTTCATACGTGAATACATTACCTTTAAATGGCGTAGCTCTGTCGTTTGTCGGTCACAATACCACTTTGGGAAAATATTTATTTTCATTGAGATAATTGTAAAAAGTGTTGATTAAAATCGAACAAGTCTAAAACAGTAAAACAACAATAGTTCATAATTAATTCAGAGAAAATTGTCGGATCACTGATTCAAAAATATTTGTATGAATGTATATACCTTATTGTTCAAATGTGCCGGTGATAAATAGTATATAACAGATATCATAACAATGTAACTATAAAATTTAGAGCTTTGAAATATTCAGCACAATAATCGAATAAAATAACAGAAATATCACAATCAAAATTGAATAAAAACTTTTGCCTAAGCTGAATAAATTGGTTACTAATTCAAAGCCACGTTTGCCAGCATTGCCTACATATTTTCCCGCGGCGCAATATCAGCATAAACCGTCATTTCGGCAGATGCCAGTGTCATTTCGGGAGCAAACAAATTCACGAGCAATCTCCACCCAAAAGCCACGTTGCGGCTGCACAAACAACAATACGCTCTAAGACATTCGATTTGTCCCAAAATATAAATTCATGCCCTTGATCCGAATACAAATGACTGCAACATTTGCGTATTCGTAGCCGAAATTCCGCTATCATCGATAGTTTTACATTTGTTCTGAAAGCAGCAAAAATATATACACCATCAACGACGCAACGTAAACACTTCAACATTGTTAATATATGAAAATACCATTTAACTATTTATATCTATCCGTAGTAATAAAATTGTACAAAAAACGTCTCGCTTGTCTCGTTAAGTCGGCTGAATAAGACATGAAACGTATTTGTTGTTGAATTAATAATCTTGGTTAAGTATTCATTGAAAATCAGTATAAGATAATCCTTTAAAGAACTCCCATGAATTTTACAGCAGTCGTTCGAAATTTCAAACTAGTCATTAATGAATACCGGTAACGCAACTTAATACTTTCGACGAAATCCACAAAGATAAAACTGCATGAATATAAATTTTGTCAACAATTAATCGTTTATTTAAAAATAGTTTCGCGCCGTTTGACATTTTGCCAGAAGTATTACGAAACTATCTTAGTCGTAAAATAACTTTCTTTCCTCTGGCAAGTAAACACCCCAAAAAACCTTCAGCAACCAATCAGCAACCTCTGGAATTTCCCTCAAGGATGAAAATATATTTCATTTTATATCTGCAAAAGATATTTTGCAAAATGCTTTATATTTTTCATTATATAAACTTGTAAAACATAAAATAAAATTGTTTTTAATAAAAAAATGTATAAAAGTGGCAATATGGAGTATATTTTAGTTTATACTTTAGATTTTATATTTTCGTTCGTGAGGGTTACACCAGTTGTTTTGAATATTCCCCCCATCAAATTGAATTAATAAATCCACGTTTCCACTCCGCAAAGAAATTTCTTCCTTAATTCACCCTTTCTCCCTTTAAGAATAAAAAGCCCCGGAAATTCATGGCAAGCAATATTCACGCACTCGGAAATTCCGCCGCAACTCCTCTCACGTGTCTGATCGTCTGATCGATCATCTGAGTCGTGTTTACTCGGCGTCTCCTTGCGAGACAAATCTCATATTTCGCGTCTCGAAACGAAATGAACACGTTGCCGGCGTGCATTATACCCTGTAAATTTGCAACTTGTGCATTTTGCATGAGCCGCGGGTGCCTTGACTCGCGACTCTCGAGGAATTGCGGCGCATCCGAAGGAGCCAGTGGCAGGGGCGGCGGGGAACTAAATATTCGGATAAAGAAGCGCGCGGTTGCGCGGCACTCGTGCTCGAGTGATTGCCTATTTATTCATAACGCTTTATTCGCTTTTTCGCGTTTTGCAGATGACGGCCGAGTGATGAAAGCACTGAACACCAGGGCGTACGAATCACTGAGCAGCGTCGGACAAGTTATCGTAAGCGACGTGCAAGTTCTTAAGTACGGTAAGTTTCGAGCATTTCAACGCGGGATTAACATCGCGCGAAAGCGAAGTATTCGCATTCGATGCCTCGCTGCAAATCGCTAGACGCGCAATTAGGAGGATGGAGCATTTCATGCGAAATCGTTCAGGGTTTGGTCCGATAAGTCGGTAGAGTAAACTTACAGCAGATACTGATACAGTTGTGGGAAAAATCATATTTTGAGACAGTTTGTAAATTTTAAATTGGGATTAGAAAAAAGTATAGGAAAATATGACTATATGTAACCCTTGCGAAAACTAAATAAAAAATGCGAATAAATAAGAGAGTTGCGCGACTCTTTTATATATATGTGTGTTTTTTATATATATGTTAGAGTTTCATTTACCTGATTTGACATTTTCTTATGAATTACATATAACATTTTTGTATTAACTGATTACTTAATTATGAAAAAAAATTACTTATTCTTATGGTTTTGCAACATATTTTTTAAATCCAAAACTTATCATAAAACCGATTACTCCGAATCCTCCTTAAAACTTACAATCAGGAAAAAAGTACACTATTTACATTTTCGATAATGGAAAAGTTTTTAATTGAAAACCAGGATGAAATATTCTGAAAATGTCCCGCCGTTAAGCGTTGACAGTAATCTCGGGTATTTGGTACATTTTCCGACTTTCCTTTTCCGCAAGAATAATTTCTTTCCATTAATGAGTTACACAAGTTCGATCGACTTTCACTTAGACGGCGAGTAAATGCACCGCGTTGACGCGAGAATGTCATATCTCCCCGGGCTCTGGGTTTCTTGAGTTTTCGCCATCGTTTATCAATCCGTCGCGCTGCTAACGAATCTCACGGATGGAGGACGCGGCGCGTATTTATCCGATTGATTAAGCGGCGCTCCGTCATAAATCTCGCGGCAGCGATAACATCGCGAGAAATTAGCATCGCGCGGAATCGCTGCGCCGAATCATTTCATTTACATTTAAATGCGCGCGAAACAATTTTGAATTCGCGGCAAGCTTTTTCAATTACCGCCGATCGGCCGTTCCGCTTTGTCGACGCGCGCGCCGCCTTATCACATTTATATAACTAATTACATTTTAATTAAACTTTAAATTTATCTATATTAACTTATAATGAAATTCATTGTCTTCGCCAAGTCGATTTAAACTTTTGAATAACTCGCGGCGTCCCGCGAAACGCGCCGCTTCGCGATTATTTTTTAATCAAAAACACTTCGCGGCTTGGGAACTTCGCCCGGGCAAATAAAAATGTGCCATTTCACGGGGAAAATGCGATGTATCAGTGAGCGGCATGAATTTTGTATAACTGTGGCTATGATATTTAAGCGAGCGCTATCACGGGTCAGATAAAATGGAAAGGATATTTTATCCGGGGAAGTAGACTTGGTACCGGTTGCAAGTACATGTGTGCCTTAGTGCCAAGGAAATGTAAAATTATCGTGCAATATTCCGAACCTAAAGTGCAACGATGGCATAAAATTGTTGTCGCACGACACAGCAATAAGCGTAACAACCATAAGTTACCCCTATTTTTATTTTACTTTTTAAGTTGCCCCCAAACAAGATCCTTATCTTTCAAATAAGGTCCAAACATTCTTTTTCAAATAAAAATATAATATCCTTATTTTTTTGTTTGGAAAATAAAATTTCGCCAAATGTTATGACGATTTTTTCAGGCTTTGGTATGGCTATCGAAATTCATAATCCTAGCTTCAACAATCTAAGCCAATTGCAAATTCGAACAATGCAAATGAAAAATTAGCCAACTCCAAGTAACTTGACGTAACGTAAGCCCTCCAACTGTTGTAACTTAGGCTGATCCCGCCGAGCAGTGCATTACCCTGATCAAACCCATTTCATCCACTCCCAAGTGCTTCTTAATTCTGACGCAATTTGTTTTGCAGGGACCCCTGTGAAGGACCTGCACGTGGTTCACCTCGCTGGGGAGGCGAGCAAGCTGGTCGTAATCGCCGACTCGGAAATTCGGGCCATTCCTTTGCACCACTGCGATTCGCCCACGATCAATTCCTGTGCCGCCTGTGTGGCGTTACAAGATCCATATTGTGCCTGGGACGCGACTACCTATCAATGCGTCGCAGTGCCAACGAAGCTCCACGACAACGACGCGGGCAAAACGCTCTTCCAAGACATTATTCACGGGAAGCACAAGGGATGCGGATACACGCACGGTACAGCAGCTCCTCATATCCCGCGGCTTATCGCAAATACCCTGATGATTCGGGACTGTCGATATTCCAAAATCAGACATGTGACTAACGCGGTACAAGTAACGCGTTAACGTTAACACGATACAACATTTCTTGTACACGAAATTTTCAACAAGTTACAAAATTTCGTGTCTGAAATTTTGAAACGAAAAATGGAAAATATTATAATTATAAATCTTATACATTTATACGATAAATATTATAAATCTAAAATGTAAAGCGACGAAAAAAATGAGAGGAGAAATAATGCATTCCATTTTTCATTGGTCTAACCCTTGTAGAAATAAATACTCTGTCATATTCTAAAAATTATTCTGAAAATCCCTGGAAAAGTCTGACAATTCCAATTATGATAGATTTTCAGAGTTTTTCCGAGTTTTTAGACTTAAATTACAGAGTCCGTAATTCTCTGAAAATCTCTGAAAAGCCCTGAATATCTCTGATAAAGTTCTACTACTATAAAAAAGCATCCTCTTGAGGTAAAGCTTTTGGATCACACGGAGAAAAATGTTTGGTTGTAGCAACCAAAGTTTGGTTGTCACAACCAAATAATTTGGTTACAGCAACAAAATATTTTGATACTCAAGTTTGGTCGGAGGAACCAAATGATTTGGTTGTAGCAATCAAATGAGTGAAACCTAACTAAAACATTTGGTTGCTCCTACCAAATATTTGGTTGTCACCACTAAATTGCTTTGGTCGCAGTAACACAATCTTTTTTTTCTCCGTGCACTCTTAAATGTATAACAAAATTGGCCAAGTGGTTATACGTCCAGACTTCTGCTTCATAGGTCGTGGGTTCGAGCCCCATCTATGACATTTTTTTAATAATGGTATCACTTTAACAGAGATTTTCAGAGCTTTTCAGAGAGTTTCAGAGAGTTTCAGAGAGTTTCAAAGAGTTTCAGAGTGTTTCAGAGATTTTTCAGAAAATTACGGATTCTGTAATTTAAGTCTGAAAAACTCTGAAAATCTCTGAAAATCTATCACAAATGAAACTGTCAGACTTTTTCGGAGTTTTCCAAATTATTTCAGAGTTTTTCAGAACAATTTTAAGAGTTTTCTTAGAGTTTTTCAGAGTTTTCCAGAGTATTTATGTCTTCAATGGAACTCTAACGGTAATGCGTTACAATTTTTCGTGTAGCCATCACATGTCTGTCCAAAATCAACCAACTGACCATTTACCGGAACGAAAGCAAACAAGTGTACCTGAAATCGGAGTTCCGTAGTAAAATTTAGCATCGAAGATTCACAATATTGATGAGATGAGCGATTTCGTATTCAGTTTCAAAATTTTGGTCATTCGCAAACAGAATGTAACCAAGCGTACTCTTGCCGAGATCCAAACTTAGGTTTCGAACGTTTAGGAAGTAACCGGAAACGGTACCGTCGAATCTCAGTCTTATTAAATTTTGTTTCAAAGTGTCCAACGATAATGTTCTTTCGTCGGGAATTGTTCTGAAACTTTACCGCGGTTCGAGTAACGGGATAGGCGGAATCGTAGTTGCTCTTAGGACAAATCGAAATCCAAATCAAGCGTTTTCCTATCGAAATAAGTCGCGGCACACGGAAGAATTCGACGTACGTCGGCAGCCGAATTGCGCGAGTGCCTTTGAAATGCATCGTCGAGCGTTACTCGCACATTTTGACATACCATTTCACGTGCCTTGGAACTCGAAGTTGCCATGTAACGTAATTGTTTTCGAACTCATCAGTATGTGTTTTGCATTGTACGAAGTTACTAATGTTTCCGTTTACAACAATAACCCCATCCCCGCTATTTATTATACGTTTCATTTGGGTGTTCGTTGCTGCGCCATTGATGTACAGCCGCTATGCCCGGAATCACGTCAATCAATCAATCAGTCTAATCGAAATCACGAATACGAATTTGTCTAACTGTGCAAATCATTCTGACTAACATTTACATTTTTATCGACAAGGTAAATTGGAATCCAGGCGATTACCCATTTTTGCAATAATTTGCTCGGCGGATGAAAAAGTTTCAAAGATTTAATTTAATGCCGCAATTGAATTGGTTTTGTTCGTTTAGCTTTCGTACGTCAGAGAGTACTTTGCAAGCTCTTGAGTTAGAGTAATATAAGTTATTGTACATTTTTAATTGTCCGCGATTTGTAGCAGAAATGCAAGCTAGTTTGAGTCATTTTTTCTACACTCGCATGGAAAAGTTTTTATTTTTGAATAAGTAAACAGTTTCTCTGGGTTTACAAATTACATTTCTTAATATCTTCATTTCTGTGTTATAAATGATTTGGTAACTTTGATAGTCAATTTGATAATCAAACTGTTAATTATACAGTTAGTAAAATAGTATTTACAAATGAAAATACACTAAAGTTTACTCCTAAAATTCAATACTTTAAGCAAGTTTCAAAATGTTGAATATAATAATTAAAAAATAATGTAAACTCGCATTTGCACTTCCAATTTGCCAAACTAACTTTCCCTCGTTGACCTAATTAAACGAAAATCTACCTAGCAGCGACGTTACATCCGATGTCATCCGAATGAAATGTATTCTTTTCGTCACGTAAAGTGGGTTCATACATCTCCCATCAATTAGTGAATGTTGCTTCAGAGTTGGAGAAACCCGTGCAATCAGTGGTGCCACCCCGAATCGGGCGTGGCGAGCAGTCCGACGATCAAGGTAATGAAATAGTCATCGAGTTGGATCGGGAAAACCAATTCAGTCATACGCAACCAAGGGCGAACGAGCCGCAAGGTAAAACCATCGTCCATACACTTTCAGCGTTATTCACGACAACTTGCATGCAGTTGTTGCCGACGTCGAAACATTATCCCTCATTTGTTTGATTAACATGACCATTCGGGCAGCGTTTCGTTTTATTTTCACCGCAGTTTTGCATTTCAATGTGTTTCCATAATTCAGCATATGTTGCTAAAAATGCGCGCGCCACTGTCTCTTTATCTTAATAACACCGTTCCTCGAGCGGCGGCCACATTTCCTCGGTTTCACGTTGTGGCTGTAGCTTCTTTTCTCATAATATCCATGCAAATTGATGTAAATTCATAGAAACTTGCACCATTATTTCGTACTTTCAGTTTTGGCGAGTAAAAGGACTCGAGTGCTAGGCGTAGATTCGCAAGAGGGGACAGTGTGTTTTAGCATGTTTTTAATTAGGCAGCGTTGTTTTCAATTAGATGTAGAAGAGTTTATTTTATTTTCTGCACCGGCTGTCATGATGGATGTATGTTGAAGGCAATTGAGATGTGTGAGAAGCGATCATATCGGAATCAGATATTTAATCAGATATTTTTGATGCGGAAAAAATAGAAATGTATTAATACGTTCAGGAAGCTCATTGCACTACGTATTTCCATAAATACGTTCAACTGATATTTTGGATGCTATCAATTGTATAACATTTGTTATTATATTAACTGTTACGTATAATACGTTTTGAAATAAATTAGGTTCGATTACGGTATCGGCAAATTGAATTTTGATGCACTACAAGGACATGCGGCATGCTAATGTGAATTTCATTACTACTACACTGCCTTATTGGCCTAAATTTTGTTGAGTAGTGATTTAAAAGTTTTATTTTAAATCAAAACACATGTAATGATTTAATTAAAAGTACATTGTTCTGTTGTAAGGGAACTTACAATAATTTTTTGTTAAGTAAACATTGTTAACATACATCTATCAGTGACTGAACACAAACCACAGTACTATTAAATGAAAAGCGATTGAAGAAAAGGTATATAATCTGTTATATGACCTTTTTTCAAGCTTACGCCGACAAATAATTAGGTTTTTCTAAATATTACTAATCAGAAGGAAACTTTATTGGAATATTATACAACAAATGAAGTTTCCTTTGAAGTGATCCCTTGATATCCCAACTAATATATTTATTTGAATTGAAAAGTCTGACAGCATCTGTTTTACATGTTTATTACAGTGTGTCAAATTGTGCAACAGAATAGTAACATTCTGTAATGTAAAGATTTAATATTACTTCTATTTTCTTATTTTTTCAGAAAATAGAAGTAATAAATCATGAAAAAATTGATCTCTTTGTTAATATATTATAGTATTTGTACCACTACAAAGAAAGAATCTTTTGCATCTTTTGAACAAATGCCCTCCAACCCGTTACACGTTTCATGATTTCAAACTTCGTCTTCGTTCAGAAACCGTGAACGTGTACTGCCCGCTGAAAAAAGTCCCTTGAAAATCGTTTTGAATGAAAAAGACTGATTTGTCAGAAACGACTCCTTTTAATGAAAAGCATTCCTTCTCTGCTAATCATCTTCTTGTTCTAAGGATACTTTTAACAGTAGCTGCACGATACACCTTTCCCTACTTCTTCCTATAAAAGTTTTCGATTAAAGTGAATTCAGAATAATAGAATTGTACAATTTTCAATTCACAATTGTGTTTCGTTTTGTAAGTACAAATAGACCTTGAAGAAAATCTCTGAGAATCTCTGAAAATCTCTGAGAATCTCTGAAAATCTCTGAAAATCTCTGATAATCTCTGAAAATCTCTTATAATCTCTTAAAAACTCTGAAAACCTCACAAAATTGGGACTACCAGAGTTTATCAGAGAAAACTCGGAAAGTTTTCTCTGAAAAACTCTGACAGTCCCAATTTTGAGAGGTTTACTGCGGATTTCAGAGATTTTCAGAGATTTTCAGTAGTATTCAGCAATTTTCAGAGGTTTTCAGAGCATTTTTCAGAGATTTTCAGAAATTTCATTTCTACAATTGAGTACATTGAATTCCGTGAACGGAATACAGATTGTCAACTCAGATGCATCCAAACGAATTGAAAATTCCAATTCATTCTAATTCACTTCGATCAAACCCTTTTCCAGGGCTGTCAGACTTCCTTCACCCATTACCCTCGCCAACTAACCCGAAATTCTTCTCCCCAGGTATCATCGTGACGCCCGTGGTGTACTCTGCGCAGACGCTCACCGGCGCACTCATCGGCACGTGCTTCTTCTCGCTGATCGCGGGCTTCGCCTCCGGCTTCTGGTTCTCGCAGAGGCTACGAGGCTCCCCCTACCCCGAGCCGTCCGAGCAGCGGCAGCAGCTGAACCGGCTGACCGAGACCTCGGACTCGCCGGGGTTCAACAACAAGTCCATCAACCTCGTCCTGAACGTGCCGCCCAAGAACCCGAACGGCAAGAGCGCCAACTCGTCCGCGGAGAACAAACCGATGCAGAAGGTCAAGAAAACGTACATATGATATCGACGGCGCCAGGCCGTCTGAGGCTTGTCCCCCGAGCCGACGGGCTCGAGCTCGTCCGAGACCCTTGACTCGGAGCGCGTGTACGCCGCGGCCAACGGCAGCGCCCTCTACGCCGTCGGCGCGCCGGCGACGCGCGCGCCCTCCATGTCCGAGGCCGAGTACCTCACCCGCTCCGACAGCCACGAGATGCTGCGCGGCGACCAGTACGAGGACGCGGACGAGCCCTACGCCGACTTCGGCCTCGAGTACGAGGCGCCCCCTGGCGGACTCGACGAGCGCGCCCTCTCGCTGTTCGCGCGGCAACAGTACCTTGCCGGGCTGAGCGAGCGCGAGCTGCCCGCCAAGGAGCGGCGCTTCTTCTCGAGCGCTGCGCAACTCGGCGACGACTACGCCGACGACGCCCTCTACGAGGCGACGGCCGAGCAGGCCGCGGCGGTGTACGCGGCGCGCCACCAGGCCCACCCGGACCACCGGCGCATCTTTCGCTCGACCTCCAACGACTTCTTCGACGTCGCGTTCCAGCGCGACACCCACGCCGCCTTCCTCGCGCAGTGCGCCAAGGTCAAACGCGAGTTCGGCAGCTGCGCGTCCAGATCCTAGGACCGATTCTTCCGAGTTGCCCGGGTCGACCCGTGCAAAGGCTTCGCGGGGGTTTCCAGGAGGAAGACCTGCTGTCGCAGGTGATAGCGGCTAAAGACAGTTGTAAACTGGAGAAAAGGTCCCGTTGGTGGAGGGTCTTTGACGGCGAAGGATTCGGGAGGAAGGTTTCTGCACAGTTGGGTCTTCGGGACCATTATGTTCGGTGGAAGGGATCGGAGTAGGAGAGCCTCCAGCCATCGGATGAAGACTTGGTCGAGGGAGTCAACTGATGAGAAGCTGGGCCTTCTGGAGTCTTCCAGTCTAACTGCCACCAGGGTGAAGGAGGAATAGGAAATCGGTGTCTTCAATTGGAACTGTCCCCCCATTTCCCGCTTGCAACGTGAGATGTCCGGCTTCGTCTCTTTCTTCTGGACAGGAGAGAGTAAGACTGCGCTTCGAACGACTGTTCAGTCACCTGATACTTGCGACAACGCTCCGCTAGGTGCCGCTGGATTCGTACGCACACTGGCGACATCTGCGCGCAGAAAGTCGCGCCGAAGACTTTTCCGAGTGCAGCTACCGCTCGCCCTTACAAGGTCGCTTGCCGTGAAAGCGCTCGTCTGCGAAGTCGACACATTCCTCGCGAACGAGCCGCCGAATAGGGTGGATGTGGCGCCGTTTCGAACGAACGTCCGAATGGGAATCCAATCAAGACAAAGCCCTCGACAAATTCGTTCGCAACTGGGACGTCTACCTCAACGAGCGGCGCGGATTCGCTCGATCGAGTGGACTCCTTCGTTATAACGGGTTACAGCGGACCCTGCAACCAGTGCTTCTTCGTTTATGTAGCGGAGCGCACGCTTCCACCCCAGACGAGCCACTCGGACAAATCGATTAGGACGCTTGCGGTTTGGAACCCTAGAGACGAGCAACGACATACTGCCAAGAGAAATTTGTATCCTTTTATCGTCCTGGCGTCTGACGCATGTTGCTATTCATTTTAACGGAAAGTCAGACTGAGAGTTTGATCGCCACTTGCGAAACATAGTTTAAGCATCAGCTACACGTAAAGGACATGGTCCTTTGTCCTCCGCAGTTCATCCCTGACAAGCCAACGGCGTCCTAACCGACCTATTGTAAATTACAATCGCTATTGTAAATTATCCCGCACTCTGGAAAGCGACAATTCCCGATGACCTCGAGCCACCTAGCGACGAGCTGGCCACGGAAACCTTCGCGAAACCCGCGGCAGTACGATTCCCCGCAGAACCGCTGTAGGTGGCGCCCCCATGACGGCTGGCGAAAGCATTTTATACGAAGCGATATGCGTAACGATACTTCATGTACATTCGAACGAAACGGTTCCTCCATTCTCGATTTCAATTCCATTGCATCGTTGTCAGGTTCATCCGCGATATTGTATCTAATGAAAATATTGTAACATACAGACTAACCGGAACTTGATTTCACATTTTTATAATCGACTTTGATATTCGATGTCGGATAAACACGGAACAAAGTGGTACAGGTGTCGTTCGAGCGCGATCGCGCTGACCGTTCGACGCGTTCGTTGCTTCCACGCCTAAGAAACGCGCACTGACACACAAAGTATCATGGCACTAACTATATTTTTGGAGTTGCATTCGTCGCAATTATAGTTACATTTACTATCGTCCGTTGGATTTCGTTCGATACAAGTGACGGCGCACTCCGGCGGAGGCGCTGTCTCCTGACAGACGTAAACTTTCATTCGAGATTGTAAATGAGAGAAAGAGAGCGCTGTGTGAAGAGGCTGTTCCTACTTTTTACTCGCACTCAACTTTGTAAAGAAAGAACGGAAAGGTCAAAAACAATCGAGCATGCAATTCCCCCGACTTCGTCACAGTTTGTACGCGTACCCGGAACTACATGCAAATCATAGTAAACGTAACTATAACGTACGTTCCATTCGGCAGACCCAGGACTAATCTACGTAGTTATTCAAAGTAACTATATTTTCTCTCCGAGTGGCGGATTTTGAATGCGAACTGCCGACGACGGTGGCGTAGCGGGTGTTACGTTGTTTTTTTGTACCGAAGACTAAGTCGCGTCACGACGCACAGTGGCATCCCGAACATAAGTAGACAAAACTCCAAAAAAGAAGTTACTCCAATTCGCCTAAAATGATTTGTTGATTCTTTTATCCCAAAAAAATTGTAAGTCACATCTTTAATGTAAAAAATTCACAAAGGTTATTTATTTTGGCATTAGTTATAAACTAATAGCAAGTGGATTCTGAAAGCAGGTTACATGAATTTAACTATTAATAGTGTCTTTTATTCAGTTGGCCTGATTTTTAACACTTTAAAAAGTAAAAGCTTTTGTCTGCTTAAAACTGTATAACTTTTTTGTACCGTCTTGTATTGAGAATTCGAAAAAATATCCAATTCCTAGTTAATTCCTAATGCTAAACAAAAAATCTCGTGCTACTTGCTACTTTTTTTCTTTGCTTTTTGTGGAATAAAATTTCTCTTGTCATTTTAAGAAAAATGATTTTTAATATTAAATATGAAAACTACATACATGGAATGCTACAAAAAGTAATTTTCATTCCAACAATACTAAACTTGTTCGATTTTTGACTGTCAATTTTCTAAAAGGAAAGCCGCAAAAAGTTAGCACAAAGGAAGAATTTTTCAAGCTTTTGTTTGTAACTTTTTTTTCGAGTTTTGTTCCCCTATATTCAGAATTCATAGCGTCCACCGTGCGAGCGCCACCTTGACTTTGACATTGTCTACGCGAAACCGATCGGCCCATTTGAACGCTTTCATTTCATCCCGACGACGAGGAACTTATTTAGCGAGAGTCATCACCCGACGCTAGCGAGTAAAGAGAGTTGTTGCTGAAAACAAAAAATGAAACAAACAATAGGATGTAATGCCGCAAAATGTGATACAATTAGAGAACTGTGTTCTTAGTAGTGGCCTGTTTAGGTGCTTAGATCAAAAAGATAGAGGAGCGTTGCATATGAGATAAGCGTTTGCAGCAGTCGAGGCGTGCCTTTCATGTGAATTTGTTGGCATTTTGATCTGTGTAGATAGACCGAACGAGAGGAACAAAAGACAGAGATAGCAAACGAACGAACAAAACGCGCGGACAAGCCAATTTTTGCGACGGAGGGAGGTGGCCACGAGACATGGGCAAGTGCCTCATTTCCGTTTCGACGTATTGTTTAGTAGAACGAATTGAAATGACTATGAGTAGACAAAGTCTGACGTTGTTGACAAAATTACGAGCTGCCGCCATTAGAACCCTAACGAAACAAAACGTTATTTAAACGTTTACAAAACGTTAAATGTTTATAAAACGTTCTTTAAACTTTTTTAGAATGTTTATTGGCCGTTAAACGTTTAATAAACGTTTATAAAACGTTATTTAAACGTTTACAGAATGTTTATTGGACGTTAAACGTTTAATAAACGTTTATACCACGTTTTAAGGTTTCCGTTCCGTTAGGAAGCGAACAAAACCCTTAATAAATACTCCCCCCTTCCCGGGTCGCACACCCCACCCAGACTTTATTGAACGGAGATCAATTTCTCGTCAGACTAGCAAAATTGTCGCGAACGCGGAAGAATCTGCCGGGAAAGCCGGTCTGGCGGCAACACGGATGCGTGGGAATTCCGGGCCCGCGCCCTCACGTCACTATGATTTGTCAAAGCAAGCGACATTGCGATCTCGGTACTCGTTTTAATTAGCGAAAACGTATCTTTGTAACTGACATTCGTGGCAATAACGTATCGCCCCTGGGCCCGCGGGTGGGGGGCGCTACGCTAGATAATCGACGCGCAACGGAGCGTCGTGCTTTTTATTCGAGCCTTTTCCGTTTTGCTCGACACGAGACAGCGTTTTCCGAAAGCAGACCCCGGGTTAAAGGTTCCTACTAATTCCGATAGTTAGAAAAGACTGGAAACATTTTTGATTGTGAAACGCAAATCTCCAAGAAAATCCACAGTTTTTGTACGAAAAAGCGGTGGAGATTGGATGGAACATTTCTAACCACAGTAATATTTAGTTTACTGTAGGAAATTTCTGTAAAACATTAGGAAACGTTGTGAATTGTTGAATTTTTATAAAAGTTCCTACCAGACATTAAGGTCTGGTAGGAACCTTATTATTGAATAAACAAAATTATTACTACTTTTGTTTAAAAATTGTAAAAAAATTCCCCTCACCATAAAAATTGTCCTACAATAAATTAAACTTTACTCAGATAGAAATTTCCGATCAATTCCAACGCTTTTTTGTACGAAATACTTCGGATTCTTTTGTAAATTTTCGTTTCAGAATCACAAATGTTTCCAATCTTTTTTAATGGATAGATTGTGTAAGAACCTTTAACACGGGACGCGAAAACGCGCCAACTTTTCCGATTATCTGTGTTAAGCGAGTGTGGTGGGCGTGCGCGCGGTTCGATTCACCGAACAGCTGGTATTCCGCACCGCCGCAACGCCTGCATTGATACAGGGTGCATGGGAGAGAGACACTATAAATATATATATAAATATATATAAATATATAAATATAAATTAAATATAGAGGTGTATATCTGTCGATTTTTCACATTGACCGTGAAGCGAGTTGCACACGATAAATTCAGTAGCGGCGAGGAACGAACGATTCTTGTACATAATTAGCTTTAGTCTTGCCGCCGAGCGATTTAAAGTGTGCACGCGTTTTCAAGTGTAACAATACTCGTTGGATATATAAATACAGGCCGATCTCTCTCGTAACGTTCGTTTAAAGTACACTGCGACTTCTTCGTACGCGAATGCGCAAAGTCGATACGCCTTCGTTCCAAATTTCATCCCGCGTCAAAGTGATTCTGCAAATTCGGAATGGAAAAATGTTATGAGGACCCGAGAATTCGTACAGCAAATTTCGAAACTGACCGAGAACGTCTGAATTAAATTTAGAAGGAAGAAATCTTAACGGAGTCTAGTTCTGAGGCAGCAATATCAAAACGTCTCATTAGCAAGTTTGCAAGAAACTTGGAACGTTAATACAAATTTGGGAGAAGGATCAAATCAATTTTGAGTTGGTTTAGAAAACGTGAATCAGTAAATTATTTAATGTGCGAGTTTTAAGACTCAGCGTAAAAAAACCTATAAATATTTAAATTACAGGAAAATCTGTGATAATTTGTATCATTTGAAGGCATTTGCGTATTTGTTAACGGATGACGTTTGTATCGTACAAATGTGACTATTTATTATTTAAATGAACTATTTAGGATTATTTGGCAATATAAAAATATCCAATAATACTCGAAACTAATTCAATCCAAACCCAGTTAAGAATTATTTGGGTGCCATTTCCTCCAAACATTTCGGTTACATTCAAAATCTTGTAAAAAAGCATTCTAATAATATTTTTCTACTCGAATTTCCCCGCAAATCGAAAAACGGGATATCACGAAAGCCACTACTATGACGAACGATGGAAAAGTGTTTAATTCTTCATTGGTCGGTAGGTGACGGGGTCAAATTCACGCTAATGAATTTGCGCAGGAAATTTCAGTGAATTGTGATAATTTTACTCGTTTAAGTTACGTCGCGCGCTTATTTGTAGTATACAAATTTAATTTTATTTATCGTACGATGAATTGAGATTATTATTGTACTGAAAACGACCTGTGAACAATTAAATATTGTCTTGCGGAATTACAACGCGAAAACAGGTGTGACGCGCATGAGATTAAATTGGCGATTCGGAACTATTATTTCGCATCGGCAGCTACGGCGCGATTTTTACGGATTTGTAAAATTTTATTGTAAATTTCTACTTAAAAACGAGAACCCAAGGGAAAAAGATAAGACACGCAATTAGGACTTGTAAATCATTGAAACTGTTCGATTGTTTATATACTCTAGGAACCCAATAGGTACCTTGTGTTGATACTAAACGTATAAATTAATAGTTATAAAATCATAGTTTTAATCTAGAGGAAAAAATATATAAATATATATGTATACAATAAACTTTACTAGACGAATCATTGAATTTATCTGTATAAAAAAGGAGGAATAAGAAGAGAAAAACATGAACGAGACCAGATGAAATATTGCTCGTGTACAGCCCGCTCCGTTTAAAACTGAACATTATCGTCGGTTTTGTCTAGACGATCGACGGAGGAATTTGCGAGCTGATGCGATTATTTTTGCAATGCGCGCGCGAATAATTTCAGTTTTAAATCGAGTTTCCGCGTGACGATTATTTTACGACGGGAAATCTGATTTGTCAAAGTGAATCCCAATTTGCAAAAACGAGGGAATGAAGAAAGGTTTAGACCCGCGGCGTTTGATCGCAAACGAAATCTTGATTTCGTCATTTGATTTTTGCGTCAAATCGATTCGCTTTGTTCGCGTAAACGGTATTTATTGACACAGTTGCGACATTCCAGTAAAATGCCCCGGATCACTAGACGTGCAAAATTCGAGTCAAAAAAGGTAATGGGTTAAAGGATAAAGTAACGGTAGAGACCATTCATAGAAAAATAGCGGATAAAAAGAAAAGATATATATGCAATGGAACCCATTAAGCGATCGCGATAAATTGTATGGGCTTTGATTGTATGATTTGCGTGGGACATGCGTTTTGCTGAATCGAAGGTATTGGACGTGAACGTTTATCAAGGAGATCCGTCTTGTTTCATGAAATCCGATCATTATTGGACTCAAGCCAAAGTCTCGTTAAACGTCGAACCGGCGCAATTGTTTGGTCGAAGAAATTATACGTTATGGTTGGAACGGAAAGATCATTTGGGGTGTCAAGTTCGAAGGACAATTACTGAATTAAAAGATAGTTTAATTAATTATTAAAAATCATGTATCTAAATGATGGCCTTGAAGAAATAGATATTTTTGAAAATGTCTGAAAAGGTATAGGAAGTCTGAAAACAGTCTGAAAAGTCCCAGCTTTGACGCTGTTTGAGACTTTTGCAGACATTTATTAATGTTAGTATGTATAGTAATACCGTTATTATTTCGCGTATTTATGTCAAAATAACTGAAGTCTGAGCGAGTCTTTAAGTGTCTGAAACAGTGTCAAAATCTAACTTAAAATCAAACTTCAGACTTTTTCAGACTTTGCTTTTCTACAAGGTCATTATCACGGCATAATTATTTTCTAGTGTTTTAGAAAATAATTATGCCACTTTAAAACCGATCAGTAATCATCCTTTGGTTTGATCCTCTGAATGCTAGACTTGTGAATGAATGATGTTCGAGTTCAAACAGTTTAAAAGTTCAATTACAATAAACAATAAATATATGTATTATATACACCGATTATAGCTCCTATACGGATCATACACTTTAGTTTATTCGTGGGCCATATTTGTCCACATTTCATTTATAGATTATATACGACAATACATAGTTCATGTATGATGAAGTATGCCTACATAGGTCATGTACAACTTAGTATGTACATTAATAATTTTAATCGAATTCCACTTTTAAACTGTTCGTGCTGTTCACTCATCCTCCTTTCGAACAGTTCACAAGCCTGCCGGATGTTTGAACCTACACGTCCAAACCTCCTCAATGAAATTTTTGCGCCAATGACACCGAAATCCACACGCGTAAACACACACGTTTCGAGTGGCGAACTTTGTAAATATATCGCGACTTTCATTCACGTTGTTCGAATCCCAATGAGTTGCAATGACACATACAAGCGACGCGCGCCTCCGAACCATCGATTGCTTTGCTCAGTGTACAATCGTCATTCGACATAGATTCGCATTAGTTGATACTTTGATTGCTATCGATTCTGTATCCGTTTAGCGATGGAACCATAAGTTTTAGATTGACATATTTTTTTATAACTAAACTATAAGAGCGAGCGGACAAAGGAACAACGTGCATTACGTGTAAAGCACCGTAGTCATAATTTTGTAGCCAGGCTTGCTGAAGTAAACGTCTCAGTCAATCGACTCCTCGTTCGAAGCCCTTCCGTTTGTCGTTGTACCAGTAGCTGAGAGTCAATTTAAATTAAAAAGTTCCAATTGTAAAATTGGCACAAACCAATGTAGATAAAGAATTTATCAATTGAAATAAATAGCGACCAATCAGAAATTAGTATTTTTCCAAAATTAATAATGAGCAATTAAATTGTAAATCAAAATGACTTCCAATTAGATAAAATTTAATTTAAGCCGCCATTTTGGTTTACAATTTAATATAATTGTATACAGTGAATTTTGTGAAAATTCTGACTTTTCATTGGTCAGGATTTATTCCAATTTGATGCAATGTATACATTTTTATGATTGGTTTTCTGTCCAATTTACAACTGGAACTGTTGAATGTGAATTGATTTTCGGCTGCCGGACGTGTTGCGCTTTTCGCGTTGTTCGTTGGCTTTGTCAACGTGAAGCATAGCCCATGACTTGACCGAGGCCTCGTGGGATCGGTGTCCTTCTCGTCGAATCCAAATGCGTTTTTTATACAGTAACCCGTGCAGTATTTGTCTCGCGCGCCCATCACCGACGCCGCGTCGCGAGCCCCAAGAGAAACATGGAACGCAAGAGAGAATGCTGATCGCGCAGTGTTGAGGCCGGCGTTACGTAATTGGCATGCATTGTACGGTTCAATTGACTTCTCATTTGCCCCAGAATGTTCATCCGATCTTCAAATAGTACCGATTAACGTAAGCAATTCTTTGATTATACATTGTATCTTGTAAATAAACAATAAAAAGACACATTTTGTAAAAAATAAATAATCTGTCTTGTTTATTTCATCGCACTATTTACAAGCGGTTAAAATTCATTTTTCCATTTGCCGGAAATTGTTCAAATGTCATGTCGTGGAAGCTTCGTCATGATTTGTAGACGCCCAAGAGGACGCCGCTGGTCACGATGTCGGGAAGACTGGTCACGTTGTTGCGAACGTACGGATCGCATTGGAAGATCAACACTGGATGGTGTCCCAGATTCTTTGGACTGGCACTCTTGTCGTTGCTGTTTGATATTTGCGTCCTGAATTGTACAGTTCGATTAGTCGTTTATTCGGGGAGAAAATAATCCTAATGTAAAAGGTTGATACCGAAGAGTAGTTCGAGATTTCTTAGTAGACTTTCTCGTTTTTCAGTATATTTTCATAAGAGATTTAAAGAAATGTGTTTAATCAAATTTGGAATCGTTTCATGCATTTTTTATCTCGCTTATTTTGTACAAAATTTAGAAAATATAAATATAATTTACTCGGTCGTTAATTACATTCAATACAATTTATTGCTAGAATTCTTATTTTTGTTCTACATTAATTTCAAATTTGTCAAAGGTATTACTAAAAATTTGAATATAATTGCATATTTTTTAAATATTTGTACTATACTTTTGGAACTGTTGAATGTGAAATATTTGTTGCGTTTTTTTAAATGCTGTTGTATAACAATTCTAGAATAAAAAAAAACATTTTCATAAAGAGTAGTAAAATATTTGCAAATAATGCACAGTCGATTTATGAGCTGTAAAAACATTCATATTCTTTTGACATTTAAAAAGAATATTGGATGTCTTTTTATTTTATTTTAGGCTTTAATTTATTCATTCCTTACGTATGAGAAGAGAATAAAAAAGTATTAATTTACTTGTTTTGATTTATTGATTGTTATCTTTAATGAATACATTTAGTGGATTTCTTGAAAGAATTTCCTAATGAATGAATTCGATTAATAGAGTTTAAATTTAGACTGTATAATGTTTGAAGCTGTGAATTAATTTGAAGGATTGATTATCCAACAGTGTTCCGAAGCTAGGTAATTTGAAAGAAGTTGTATGATTTGGCGAAGTTAAAAAATCTAGTCAAAAATGTAATTGTTCTTACTGACATTTAAAATCATATGAACTTCACTTTCGTTAAAGGAGACATTTCAAATGTTTCGCAATTAAAACTTTCTTTTTGCTGTAATGAATTTTCTTTTCACACCGAAAGTTGTTTTTGCTTTAGTTCAAATATCAAGCGAAACCTTAATTTAGAACAAAAGAAGGATATTCCCAAGAATTATCCTTCTTGGGTAGGGTTGCGAATTGTTCGAACAGTTCATGAACAGTTCGAACTGTTCAATTGATAAAAAAAGTTCGAACATGTTCGAA
>JABFPB010002193.1:0-21114 GCA_022817645.1 Ceratoteleas bidentatus
AATGGATATTAGATTTTAACGAACTGTTCATTAGTTTTTAGTTTTGGTTTGTGAAAGTTTGATGAACTGCTCATTGATTTTTAATGTCGTAAAAGTTTTGACGATAACTGATGAACTTTTCGTAAATTTTTGATGTTTTTTTTCTCCGTGTAAAAATTTCAAATATATGTACCTATACTTATCTTTAAATTCATATTGAAAACTTTGTGCGATTCTTCTACTTTATATTTCCCAGTGAAGATAGGATACAAAAGATTGCAACGACAACATTGTATAGTAATACTTCGTACTAATCCAAACGAAATACAATTCTTGATATATCGGAAAGACTACGGGTTATCACCCACATTACACCATGATTGTTGGGCCAATTCTTTTAATTCAACAGTTATTCGTTCGTTGAAATAATTATTCTCTTCATCTTCGGAAAGATTTTGTTCAAGTTTTCTCTTTTTTAAATTAAAGACATTTTCCCTCCACAGTTTCCGTTTCTGCGATATAAACTTTCCTTTTAATATTCCATGATTTTCATGGATATTATGTTTTTCCGAAGCCATTGCTTATTAAAAAAGTGCAAACATAATTACACGAAATTGTTCAGGTAACCTTTTGAACTGTCAGATATGAAGGTTACATATCATTTGTAATCATTCCATTTTTTTAAACGTTACCGGTTTCACGTTTACTTTTTAACAACTACGATACTGATCAAATCAGATATTGTTTTCTTTTTTTTTTGTAATTCGTGCTGATTTATATAATATATATTATTTATAAAATAAAACTTAATTATATTATAATTATATTAATTATATAAGTGTTTAATTGTGGACTGTAAATTTCGTTTAATCTCCAAAAATAACTTTTGTTTTCCCCGCACCTACGAGTGCAAAAGAAATTTGCACTCGTAGGTGCGGGGTACGAAATTTAATTAATACGAAACTTCTCGCGCGTGTTGTAATGATAATATTATGAAAATAATTCGCGTGTTATAATAAATTCTGTATATTGAAAAACGGCCCAATTCCGATTGGGAAACGCCGAAGCGTACTTGGATGGACAAAGGTCAATTGACCAAATATTATGCGACAGGTAAATAATTGTCCGAATTAAGTCATTAGACCAAATTTAACAAAGTAGGTCATAAGACCAAAATTCAACTAAGTAGGTCATGAGACCAATTTCCCGCCCAAAATACTTGAACGCACGATTTTCCCCGACGGACGGAATTTTACTTATTACGGTACGGAATGTTCGAACGAAGTTACAATTGACCGAATTAAATATTTCATACGAGAATCGGTAAAAGTACTGCGTGCAACCGCACTGCACTTACATTTACAACGCGAGAAAGTATCAACGTGCACCCGCACTGCACATGAATTTCCGACGCGGATTCGCACTCGCTAGCACTCCCGCCAAAATTCCCGAATTCGCGAAGCTACGCGATGATGCCGGTTGCATCCCCTTCAAGGTAAGGAAGTGGGCCCGGTCTACCAGACCGGATCACCACCACAGCGGCTGACTACCGCGAGAGGAAATAGAGGGAAGGGTGCACCGTTGAGACGGCGGGGAAGGTTCGTTCGGGGAAGGTGCCCGACTTATCTCTCGTTTATTCGGTCCCTCGACGTCCTGGTTGGGCAGCTGGCTGGTCCGGACGTCCGGGTTGATCCCAATGCCCTGAAACAGACGCGAGTACCGCGATGTCCAATTCCCGCGGCTCGCTCTTGCCGCTCGTCCGCTACCAGCGGCTTTCCGCGCACACACACATACGCAGACACACGCGCGCAACTCTCACACTTCGCGCGCCGAATGCCCACGTGCCGACGCGGCCGGCTTTTCGCGTTTTCCGCGAACACTCGCTCTCTCGTTTATTATTTCGCGACTCGCGGGTGGTCGTTGTCCGATTCTCTCGTCGGACGGACGGCGCGACACGAACCAGGATGCCAACATCCGTCCCGGCGGATCAACGGGCCGCGGAACGCGAACGCCCGAAAACTCTGTCGCGGCCGCGTTATCTTCACTGACTCGATTCTTCGAGCGCGCGCGGGGCGAGGGGGGTCACGCGGGATTTTCTCGAACTGTCAAGTCGGTTACGAACTGATCGGTTACTCCCCCGATCGTCGCTATCGCGCCGAATTTATAGCCCGCGGAATTTTCGGAATGTTCTAGAATTGACAGGACCAATGACTTTCAGTCCTTGTTATGAGAAATAGATGTTTTTATTCTAGAACATTCAATTACGTGTTCCACCCCGATTTTAAATCTAACGACGGGGGGGAAATAATTCTCGAATCTTCGAGAAGAATTGGAAAATCGGATTGCGGGAAAAATAACAAATTTTCGAATTAATGAATTAATAACGATTTCCAACAAATTAAAAGAATTAAAAATGGACTTCTGAATAATAAAACAAAAAGACACTAATCCCGGGACTCCAGACTTAAAGAATCACCTTAACCTTATACTTTTAGTAGCGCCAAATTATAGTTTTAGATTGCTTGAATTTACTTCACAATTAATTTGTTTAATTAAATACTCATTAACATTACAAATTAACCCGTTTTTATAAGAACCTACTAACAAAATATTAATAAATATATCATTTTAGGTTTTACCACTTCAAGTAGTAAGATTTTACCACTTAAATGGTGATTTCTTACCACTTAGTTTTCTCAGTATAAATAAAATGGTACTAAATTTCTAAAGTAAGCATTATATCGTTTATTTTGTAACAAAACTGAGAAAAATAAATGGTACCACCTATGTGGTTAAAGGCATAAGTGATAAAGTCTTACTATTTTAATGGAAAATTGAAGTGGTAAAATTTGAAATGTTAACGCGAAGTGCGCGCATGCCTTCTGCGCCTACAGCAACCGTTATAAATGTTTACTAGTTGATAGTACGGCAACATCATTAGATGATTATCAGAAAATTAACTCATTGAAGCATCGAAGTCTCGAGGAATCTCGGTGTAGCTGGCATGAGAATAATGCGCAAGTGGTAGTGTTGTAACGATTGTGTGTTTGGCGTCAAGGACGATAGGATGAGATACGTGAATCGGTTAAAACATAAGTAGTTAGATTTTGATTTCTGCGTACCCAAACAAACCCCCTCCCCCCGCAAAGGAGGAGGAAGTATGGCACCAGTGGATGGAGCTTGACCCCCTCCCCGAAAAGGGGGAATATTTTGCGCCAGACGATGACCTTGCCCCCTCCCCCCGCAAAGAGGGTGATGTTTGGCCAGAGACGATGTAGCTACCCTCCCTCCTCTCGCCCCTCTAGAGTGCAGGTGTATTACATAAAAGTGTGATTACGCTCTCTAGATCCCTTCATGATGAGAAGAATATTCTTCTCATCAGTGGATTTTCCACTTGAATATGATCCAAGAATAATTTCACTTATGATAAGAATAAAATCCTCTTGGCAGTTTTATTCTCAACGTAAGTATAATTATTCTGATCATCAGCCATAATAGTTTTATAAGCAGTACAATAATAAGTTTATGATAAGAATAATGAAAGTTCTTTAATATTACGATGTTCCGACATAACCTCAAATGGTTTAAGTGCCATAAAAGAAAATAGCAATACAAGTAGTAGAAATTCGTACAGTGATTCAAATAAAGTTATTCAATTAAAGTATCCATCGTAGAATTTCACATCAATTCAATCAAATATATTTGCACAAACCGAATTTGCTGACAAACGATTTTGCAAACAAAAAGACACGCAAAACGGACGATGATTCGAACACGCGAAGCCGAAGTTAGTTGGAAGAGATTTTTGGTCTAGGAGTAGCAGACGAGAAAAGCCTTCACGGTTACTTTCTCTCTCTTACACCACTGAAAGATAAGAGACAAAATACTTTGTTCTGTGATTCTGAAAACCTTTAGAACTGGATATTCGTGAGAATAAAATCCTCTTATTATAAGAATATTTCCGGTCAATTTCAACTATTATCGTTTCATTCGAAGAAAATTTTATTTTGAGCATAAGAACCCTTAGTTTCTCAACAACATCCAAATATTCTGCACAAAAGCAGATGTCGTTGCAGTATTAGAAGATTTATACTTAGAAGATTGTATTCTTATCATAAACCTAATATTTTTAAGAGTGTACAAAAATATTCTTTTAACTTTACACATAGACAAAAAAGAATCTTACGTTACACTATTTTGTGTAAAATTATCAGTACATTTGTTTTTTTACGCAAATCTACCAAAATTGTGTACATCAAACAATACATTTCAAACAATTGGAAGATGATTTTTTACGGTGTAACAACAATCTTTCTTCTCCGAAGAAAACAATTCAGTTTACAGAACGAAATTTAGTTAAGTAAAGAGATTCCGTTCAGAGATAAACTAAGTTGCTTTCTTAGTCAACCGCTTGATTTAGCTCGTTTTCTGTCTGCAATGCGAGACGGTAAATGGATTGTTGGAGGAGCACTTAATTCGTTCGCTGGTTTTAATTTGTTAAAAAGTAGGTGAATTATGTCTGCGGATGCGCCAAACGAGGTCTTATCACACGGCGGGGTCAATTAAAAATGTGAGTGAGTGGCATTTTTTTTAATGGAAATGGAATGTAGTCGCGCGAAATTGAACGGTTGAGAAGGTGCGGTGTTTGTTGAGAGGATTGGACTCGAAGAGTGGAACTGTTGAAAAAAAGTCGAAAAAAAATAGTTTTAAGTTTCGCTGATCGGTCTGCGTTATATTTTCTTCGGATTTCGAAAAAAAAATTGTTTGCGCATTTCATGTCGGAAAAATGTAAAACAATTATTTAAAAATATTCCACATAGTACGATGCTCCAAATCTGACATTTCGTTTTTCAAAACTCGGAGATATTAATTAAAATCAAAGAATGCAATTAAATATTCCTTCACATTGTCGGTAAAGCAGATTTCACGTTACGATAACGAAACAGTAACAGGGAAAAATTGAAATTTATTTTTTCAGTAAAAAAATAAACTGAAGAATATAATCTTTAATTATTAGTTTCTCCTTTGTTTCAATTTTTCCTTCATTTTAGAGACCGGAATTCATAACCCAGATTCACGAGCAATCGAAATTCCCACTTCGAAATGCCGAGTCTTCACACGCGACTAAGTATCGCTATCAATATCAGTTAATTAGGGTAAACGAATTAATCTCGTTTTCCATAATGAATACCAACATATCTACCCATTATTTAATGTTTATCGCCAGACATGAATATTCGGAAATCAATCCCGGCAATTACAACGCGCCAAAGGGTGATCGAAACGCAAATTAATTTGCGGCAAACAATACGAGTATCCCAGTATGAAAGAATGATATTTCTCGCGACCAGTAATTTCCTTTTACTATAAATACATTTTCCGTCCACGTGATTTGATCTTGCGCCACGAAAACGGGGATTGTTAATTTAATCAATGCCGCCGAAAACGTTGACTTTTCCCGTAATTTAATCAAACAATTACCACTCCATCCAACATTTGAATATTGCTCCCAATCAATTCCCAAAACGAGGCTAATACAATAAGGAACGTTATTCGAACATGTTTCTTTTTTTATTCACTGCAAATTATATCTTGCGATGTCCGAACGGAAAAGGCGCTGTAATTATATAAAAAAGCTCTAAGAATAAAGGAAAATTCCACCTTTTCTCAAAGAAAGAAAATTTTTAATTAAAAAGCAACGCCTAACGAGCTCGATTCGCAATCGAGTAAAACGCTCCCGGCGAAAAGTGGAACGTCTTCATCCTTCGCTTTTCCAAATTCAGAATCGTCTCATTGCCAATGCCGATGTTTGTTCGGACGGAGAATTCATCCGACAATTAAAGAATTGAATTGATTGAAGATTAAATAATCTGATATATGCCGAGGTCGCGGGAAATTGTAGATTCACGTTAAGTTTTCGAATCAAAAGGTGTTTCGTCGGGAAACGCCTTCCCCCGAAAACCTCGAGACTTTTGGCTTTTTCGAAAAGCTCAATGCCGCGCGGCATTCACGCGAACCGAAAGCCTTTGGGCGAACAAAAGCCCGCGATAGCGAACCTAATGAAATTCAAATTCGGAACCCCGGTGTGAACTTGAACACGAGAGTCGAGGACGTCTCCCTCTCTTCTCGGCGACGTTCTATTGATAAAGTGCGTGTATATATAGATGGGTCAATTTTTTGACTGCATTTAGTGTGATTCCGTGCGCGTAGTGATAGAATTCGGTCCCGCAACAAGAACAGTGAACAACTCAGTGAGTTTTCTCAACGACCACAGGCGATTTCGGAGTTCTGAGTGGTAAATATAACTTTTTGGTTCAAAAAGATGAGAAATTGAGAACAATTTTAAGGTAGTAATTTATATATTGGATAAACAGAATTTTTAACTTTAACTGTTTATTGGATAAACAGAAATTTTAATTTTTTAATTTAGAACGATTAAAAATTAATTTGGATGCAGTAAGAAGTCCTGCTAAATTTTTTGGATTTAGGGTAAAATGTTTCGTACTATATTGTGATTGTATGCTCTTTGAAATGAATTGCAACTTTAACAATTTTCTTAAGGAGAATTTACTTTATAATATATTATGAACATTTACCATACAAATTGCAGACAGTTTTTAGTCACAGTAAATTTAGATGCAATAATGTTTCGTACATTTGACTTGATGAATTCTTACAGTTTAACATTAGATATAATGTTCTATAAACATCCACATGGTTTATTCGAACAATTTTAGTTAAAAAAGAACCCACCCAAATACAATATTTATTATAAAAACAATATATTTAATAAATATATTGTTTTTATAATAAATTTTAATTTTTAATCGTTTTTTAATCGTTATATAAAACATTTTATTGAATACTTTTTGTAATATGTGAACTTCCTACCTTAAAAACTAAACTTCTTCCAAAAAATATTTGCAAACATCCAATGTCAACAATCTACAAAAATCCTTTCCCCTTTTTAAGAACACGAAACCATTTCTTCAACAAGCAACCCCGAATATGCAAAAATCCCGAGTGAAACCAGCTCGCAAATCAGAGTTTTCGAATGCCTCGAAGCTGCGATCTCGATTGATACAATTGCGTCCAACTTAACGGGGAATCTCAGAAAAGAGTCCAATCAATCGCGCTGATTCGCAATCAACGTAATTAAACTCCGGCAGAGAACGATCGTCTTTGTCCGATCGAGCTCCGACTCGAGTTCGCAAAGTACATTGTCAGCCGTCAAATAAGTTATTTTCTTTATTCGACGAAAGTCGAAAGCGCAAAGTAGACGTGGAAAAAGGAGACGCGCATTTTTTCGTCTTTGCCGTGGGGATTGTTCGCCGAACTGGGTCAGAATCGCGTTCGGTTATGTAGCGAAATATCGTCGAATAACTATTATGATGGCCGAGGCAAAAGTCCAGTGGCGTTCGGGCGAAGAAATTGTTTTTTTTTTTCATTTTTGGGTTGTGCGATTTACTTAATAATTTGAATAATTTTAAGCTGAATGAAAAAGTATGTCAAAATTGGTTAATATCGCACTAACCAATTTAGTTATTTTAACTAAATAATTTTCGCTTAACTTTTAATTTGTTATGAGAGAAATAAGCTGAATAAATAAATAAATCGTAACCTTTGCAAAAAATGTTGCAAAGTTGTTGGAGAATAAATTTAGCGATAATTGGTCGAATAACCCAAACAATTTTTTAACTGCGGATGCGAAATCGTAAAAAGAAAAAACAGGTTAACCAAGGACTTTTTTATCGCTGTTTATCGCGAGTGAAATTCGGGGGTATCGTAAAAGAGCGTTTTATTATAGGGCATCGGGCATTGGCGTTTTCTGCGTGCGTATTTCTGTTTGCCGCGTCGGGTCCAATATTTACGCATTTTCCGTTGATATTTATTTTAGCCGCGCAGCTTTCACAAAAATGCACTCTTTTGTGCGCCCACGGGTATTTTTGTATTATCGTTCCGCGGGGTATTGTGTCCGCGCATAAATCAGCGTTATTGCAAAATTTATGTCGCGCTTGCGGATACGCACGGTGTCGAATCGCAATGACGTATGGCGAACGTATTCCGTCGATTTAATAGCGAGTACTCAATTAAGGAACGAAACCGATTTCAGAATCATTTTGCAATCTGCTAAATTATTTCACGGTATTTTTTGAATATCAAAATTTCATATGTTATTTCATAATTTTATATGAGATCTCTCGTATTTGAATTGACGATTGTTCTCCCTTGAGGCGAAGTGGTTATTTCCATAAAAATCCTCCTGTCAGAGCATACATTAATTCTCTCACAGCCAGAGTCCTCCCGTCTCAACCGGATTTCTCCTGCATCAACCGGATTTTGAATGGCGTTTTTTGGAGTGCAGTTTCGGCCAGTTCGCGATAAAGTGCAAAAGACAGTTTTCATTGAGTGGTGGTCAGAAGCGGAATAAACAAGTAAATTGAATTGAGAAACGGTCCAGGATACTTGTTTATTATTCAAATTAACGTCTCTTTGCAAGAATATTCTAGTTCCACGTTTATCGCTTTTAATTGTGGTGATACGTAATATCGGGGCGGTACATAATATTGTTGTTCTGATCTCGTTTCTTCCAAATTCCCGCAACTTCGCGCGAAAATATTCAAACTTCGACGGAGTTAGTCGAGGTGAAGACGTTAAGTAATTAAGCAAGACAAGTTTCGTTCGCATCATTAAAATATTTATTTATTAACACGAGATAATCTTTTAAGGTGAGAACACCACTTTTTTGCAATTATTTAAAATATTGTAGATACCGAATTTGGGGAGTATTGTGTAAACACTTAGCAAATGTGTAAATTTTGGTGCGTTATGAATTTTTACTAAAAAGGCTGATTCTGAAATTAGCATAATTTGACAGAACATATTGCGAAATCTTCCAGAATCCTTTTATCTGTTCTTCAGTCTTCCAAACCTACTCCGTAAACACTTGTGTTAAACACTCAATTAATGAAGTAATGCACTGAGAAAAATGAATTGCAGCCATTGCAGTGCAAACTGTAATGGCAACAGTCTAGACTGCACAGTACAGAAATTTTGTGATATTTGGGGAGCTTTTGGAGTCTGAGATGTTCGAATAAAGTCGTCTAGAAAAAATGTTTCTTCGTTTTGTGCGAAACCCATTTCTTCAAGGAGGATATTTTTTAACTTATACTGTGCTCTATAGATGTTAAATTCAGCAAGCTCATTGTCTTTTGAAGTTATAATTAAACCGTACGGTTGAACGACCATGCAACGACCAAATGGTCGTTGCATGGTCTTAAGAAACTTAAGAAACTGACATGCAACGACCAAATGGTCGTTGCATACCGTTGTGGCAATTTCGGGATTCGTAAGGCAAGATTGATATGAATTAATTTGTTTTCATGTAAATATATTGTTAATGTAGTTGCAGGTTCCAGATCTGTATTATTAAAATAAGTGATGTGTTTATCGTCCTTGAATAGAGCACGGTTCCAAAATTTTATCTTTTTTTCATATATTTATGTAGTAAATATATAATTTTCATATAATTTCTGTCATAATCGAAGTCCTCAATGGTTTGCGGTAGTCCTTGTTCTTGATAACTGATTCGGTGTCCTCAGTTGTTTTGTCTGGACAACGTTCCTCGTCTCGTAGAGTTGTTTATTGTAGACTTGTAGATGTGGATTCATAGAATGTAGACTTTCAGAATGGGGACTCGTAGAATGAAGTTTGTGTTGTATCGTTCGAGTACCATTTTACATTGCTATACAGTATGGAATTTTTATTTCAGAGATATAAGAACATAATTTTGTCTACCCATATTAAGCAATTCACTTCAGTCTCTCTTTGTTTCATTGTAATTAACTTAAGAAACTGACTCTTACATTCGATCACCCATCCAAGTGTTGATTACAATCAACTTTGCTTTACATGCGATCTACCTGAGATCTACACTGTCTTGTCTGCTGATCTAAAGTCGGCGACATAACTTAATTCTAATCTAACACAATTCGTTATATTACGGTTCAAGCAAAGAAAATAGTCCTAGACAAAATAAATATTTATTTTATGCAAAAATATGCTATAGTCTACGTTAATTTAAATGCACTCAAAGAATTGTTAGAAAATACTTTTACGCTAAGAAGATTCCGCTCGTAATAAGAATATTCCACTAATAAGAAGAATTCCTCTACATCGAATTTCTTTCAAGTATCGAAACATGTGCCACAGCTGTATTGCTTTTCGTAAAAGATTTTTACATCTCAATATGTGAAACTTTTTGCTCATTTCCTTATACGTATAGCTGATAATTGGATACTGCAAATTATATCCTCAAAATGGCGTTCAGCATATCCATACTACTCAGAAGTACAGAAAGACTAAAATAAAATTTCTCTCAGTCTCCCTTCAAGAATTTCATTGCAGTTCCTCTCCTTCTAGTGGAGCCTCCCTTCCCCATCCTCCCATCCTCCAAGACAACAAATCCAGACACCACCCCAGTCCATCCCTCGATCATCATCCCCCATGATCGCAAACCTTCACCTCCCAACGACACCCAATCAATCGCACCCCTCCCCCTCGGCTCGCGATTCACCTCCACCCCGCCCGGGGTGGCGCGCGGGGGAGGGGGCTCCTTCGTGTCGCTCCGTAAGCCTCTCGGGCCTCGATCGGAGAGGAAGACAAGCCGGCGGCAGGCTGGGAAACAAGTAGGCACAGCTATGGCGCGACTGTCGCTCGGCCGCGTCTCTCCTCTCGCGCCACAAGTGTTCGCGGCGTGCTCGCGCGAGGTTGCTCTTCGGCGGCAGACACAGGCCAGACGCAACGGCGGACGGTGGTGTGCCCGACGAGTGCGTTCCGAGCGAATTTGAATTTGCGCGCCAGCCGAGCCGAGTGACAGTGCCGAGGTAACGCGCCGCCAATCCCCGTGCAGCCGGGACGAACGGGGGGGAGGGGTGCGATTTCCCATCGATCCGACGCGCGGAACAAAGGGGATGCCGTGTCGGCCCGGGGCGAACTTTTGGCTCGTCATTTTTATGGGTTCGGGCGTTCGAGGGGGAGGACAGGTGGTTCGGGAGGATGAAGGGGTGTGGGGTGTGCGGGGAGCAAGTTTTCGGAGGGAAAAGTGCGGGGAGATTTGTGGATTTGATGAGGAGGATTGTGGGAGATGAGGAGGAAGCGATTTTGAAAGACGCTGATGAGGAATTGCGGAGATCTGGAAGGAATTGGAAGACGCTGACGAGGGAGTTTGGAAGAAGATGAGGATGAGCCTCAGAAGACTTTGGGGAGGAAACTTGGAGGATGATCAGAATGTATTTTGCAAGACGGTGACGAGGACTTCTGGAAGATGATCAGGATGAATGGTGGAAGAGGATCAGAGTAAATTTTGGAAGGTGGCAATGTGGTAGTTTGGAAGATGGTGGAGATGAATTGTGGAAGATAGTCAAGGTGAATTATGGAGGATGATCAGGATGAATTATGGAAGATGATGAAGAAGAATTGTGCAAGAAGATCGAAATCAGTTTTGGAAGACACTGAGGAGGAATTTTAGAAGTCAGTTACTTGAATTCGGAAGATGAAGAGAATATGAAGGAACCGAAGAGGAAATATTAAATGAGGTTGGATGGTACTTCGGAGGTTGGAACGTAATTACAATTTCGAATTACGGGTTTTCGCGTGTAGGAAAGTGGTGGAATTGAGAAGTTGTTTTGGCGTGTGACTGCTGGGAGAGGTCTAGTGTTTGGATATCTCCGAAGATGATTTGGAAGAGAAGAGAGGAACAGTTGATATAAATCTTAACTAAAGATAATGTTGGTGTCTGTCCTATCGAAATGTCTTGAAATGCGAATCTTGGTTTTTGAAGTGTAAAACGTGTTATAAAATATGTTGTAGTTTTGAAAAAATGCTGTGCTGATGTGAAGATATCGTAGAAACATGTAACAAGGACGCTGGGATATTGCGAATGTCATGAATGTTTAACCTCGGGTTTGCAACAAAAAATATTCACGATCAGTACAACAAATCGTTTCATCACATATTTTTTACCCTATTCTGAAACTCTTCCCATAATTTAGAGTTTGAAACACATAATTTTATTTCAACGCCCTCAAACCGTTTAAAATAAACATTTTCTGTTTTAATCAGACAACAAGTGAAAAAATGAACAAAGTTTAAAATATCTATTTTTAACTATCCAATTGATAGTTTAAAATAGATATATTTTTCTGCATTTAGTCAACTTCACACCTTTGTTTCAATATTTTTCATAAAAATAGTAGTTGAACTTTTTAATATAGAAACAAATATCATTGTATTTTTTTCATTTTTCGCGAAAGACAGCTTTTGATATTATTTTCTCAACATAATAAAAACAATTCCATTGCGACTCTAAAAATCTGTCCAGTCCACATCTCCACGTGACAAGTGGCAAAACAAAACAAAATTTACATAACTCCCGACTCGAGAGCAACAATCCTCAAGCTTTTGATATCGAATCTTTCCACCTCTAATTCTACACCGCCATCTCAATAAACGTTTCCCTTTTTTCACACGCTTTTTCCGCGACAAATTCATTTTGGGGATAATCGTAAAATTTTATTTAGAACTACTAATTCGCGAAAATTCGCCTCATCATCAGAGATGTTTATTTACACCATTCTATTACCATTTTCCCAATAAGATGTTCACTCTCCATTACTTAGCAAAAATGACATTCACAAAAAAATGCGTTCGTAATGCATACGTATTCCGCGACGAAGCATCCCCGTTGCTCAGAATCCGCCGACTCAAGTGATAGCATCGACAGATGATTCTCGCGAAACCAATTTTTGTCGAAAATTTCGAGATTTATTATTCCGGCATTTTTTTATCCATTTATCACGTTATTGACATATTTCAGTAGACATTTTTTTCAAATTAAAATCATCCTCCATGAAGCTTAAAAGTCATTCACTCAGCCCTCGCGTTGAGAAATTCATAAACCGTAAAAAAATTACAAGATCTTGCAAAACCAGCAAAAAATATTTCGCGCGAAAAAGGATACGCCACGCTCGCTCGTTTTGCCCTTTTCGCGTTATCGATTTTCGCGCAACGCACTGCGCCGCAAAAAGTGCCAAGATTTCGCGCGATCTCGTCGTCGTGACGATTATGCGGCCGAACGCTCAGCCCGGAAGTCGCGTAGACGCTCGTTTTGCGGGAGAAAAAACGTCGAGTCGTTTATCGATTATGGCGCGTTTGGTTTGCACTGAGAGAAATGCGTATCGTTTAACGCAACTGTATATACCGTAAATGGATTTCAGTTCTGGTTACTGTAATTTGTGTTCCGTAAACTAAAAATCAAGTTGCGTTTACTGTAATTACATTTGGAATAACCAAACTCATCCACAGAAGCTCTTTTAACTGTAAGAAACAGTAAGGATTACCGATTGTTTCTCTCACTGTATCAAACGCGGGAGATTAATTTCTCGGCGTTGTTTCGTTGGTTTATTCGAGTTTCGTCGACAAAATCGCTCTGTCTGCGGACTTCATCACCCGCACCAGATGTAACCGGATTTCGCGCGATAATTTGTACCGAAGATATCGGTCAGAGTTGACGAGGGGAGATCAATGGTGTTTTAATGGGGTGGGCGAAAAACATTCGAGTGAATTTTTTCTTAAATGCATAAAGAAAAGACGATCTTGGTTGAACTGCAAATGATGACTTTGTTAAAAAAAACTAATATATAACAGTGTTTTATCAAAATGTATTAGCTTCTTCAAGTTATTATTAAAAGAAAATATTTCATAAAACTTTGTATACTTTTTGTCAAAAATGTTTTTCCAGCTGCTTAATAATATTTGTCAATGGTTTTCCGAATATATATTAAAAGTGTTATATTTTACGATTTAGCTGAAATCGAATGGAAAAAAATAATTTTTTTATTTCGACATTTCTGTAAAATCAATATTTAAGCACCACAGATGAACGATATACTTATTATTACCATAATAAAATATGTTAAAGCACAGTATTCTATTTATAAATAATTAATTGAAATTGATGCAGTACTTCTGGGATAATGAGCATTCCAATCAATATATCTCGATAAATATTTCATGAGTTTAATTAACAATCAGTTCAAATTGAATGAACATTACACAGTTTAACGCAGAATACGAGTCTGCTCATTTTTTGTCTGTCAATACGAGACGCGTGACGGTGGCAGTCGCTAAGTGTTATGATCTCGGTGTAATACGTGATGTTTTAAACGGTGGCCAATAAATGTAGCTCGACAAATACGTACATGATACATGACAATGTTTGCCAAACTCGCAATCGTCACACGTCACCAAAATGACGACACAGCTTCTATTAAAATCGATATAAAATTCGCGAACCGAAAACTTTGCATTTCATTCTAACATAAAATTTCTAAAAATAACGCTAAAACTAAATCAAAATGTGGTGAGAATTTATTGTATTTCCACTGTTCTAATAGTTCCCTTTAATTTGATGTTCGCCAAGTTTGATATTTCAATCGCCACTTCATCACATATACTCATCCAGAAGCTAGACTTAATGAACGTCAATTCATTTGGGTAAAACGAACCGCTCGAATCAGAACGTTTTTTTCGGTTGAAAAAGTAATTATCGTAATGGATTGTTCGCTCTCGAGATGGACGATAAAACACGCTTTTACGCTCATTTGAGGTTATGTAACAATTATCCAACAAGCATTCCAAGTATGCAAATCGTCCGTGACGCCTCGGGAATTAGACGAACGAAGCCGCCGCGACATTGTCCGCGCTTATTCTCGTCGTCTTTTAACAATCCGATAAAGCGCGACGGCCAATTATGACAAGAAAAAACGTATGGGCATGCTCCCGCAGCCCCGTTTTTGATCTCGCGAAACCCGAAATTGAACTCGAGGCCACCAAACGACGCGCAAAAAATTACTATTTCTCATCTCGACAACATGAAGAAACAAGAAATTGAAAAACAATATACTTATATATTCAATAAAATTAAGAAGTCAATGATTGTAAATGTAAAAATTCATAGACTTTCCAAAAGTTAAACTGCTGCAGTATAACATTTTACTCCATTTAACAACCACCATACATTTCATTTGACGTTAAGCTTCTTCTATCACTTACTTGTAAAATATTTACACAATTGCCGCGCAGTCGTTATCAATTAAACGGGAACTTGTGAATGTTCGCGAGCGTGACAAAATATTTCATAACGAGCGCAGAAGCGTCTTAATTAGCGTAGCTACAGAGGATTTATATTCGCTTGAACGTTGATGAAAAGAAACGAACGTTGTGCCCGAGCAAACAAACCGCGTTTGATAGAGCTGCTGGAAATAGGGAGTAGTGCAGATATTATTACATTGTGGACGGATGGAGAGAGAAAAGTTAATGTCGACGATACGTACACATTTAAACGTCGGATTTGCTCGACTTTTTCCGCGTGTGCCCAAACTTTTTTCGACATCGCACAAAATTGGTCGTTGTTTCACAGTCACGGAAGCCGTTATTACATGCGTGCTTTTGACGAATGCGGATCGGAAAAATTGACCCGAAAAACCGCACGACCCACATACCAAATTTGTTTATTAACTCGTTTGTTTACAAAACGCGGGTGGCATAAGAATACGCCACACGAAAAGCTACACGCGTATTCGTCAACTAAAGCGGGAGCGATCGTATTTTTAAAAATCTGCCGGATCTAAAAGCCTGTGCTTTTTTTAAGTCACTCAATAATCCATCCAAATGAGTGACCCAAATACTTCATTGGGTGTCATAATGAAATGTATCGCTTGTCCTCCCGGGCAGATTTTTCGTCGAGTTTTGAGCAGAAGTGCCGAAAAGTAGGTTCATGGATATGAGTCATGGCTAAGAAGAATGTAAACAGAAGCAGAAGCTGGAGGTGTAAAAGGAATTAGGAGGCAAACAGTAATGTAAACTATAACAAAGGGCAGGACGAAGAGAATGAGAAATGTTTAAAAAGAGTATATAAGATTCTTATGTGAAAGGTAAACTAACATAAAACGACCGATCAGTGTAGAAAAACAAAGATTTAGATAGTAAGTAAGCTTTAACAAAGTAAACACTGACAGACAAAAGGTTGAAGAAAAGGACAAAAATATAAACATGTAATGTAAACAGAACGCCGCTATCAGTGCACAAACAAATAGAAAATACACACAACACGCACGAAACTATATAAACGATACCAGCTAAAATACAAATTATAAACAAAATGCGAAGAGCCTCAGTCCTAGCGAAAAGGGTGAAAGACGTATAAATCAACCCAGTTTGATGGACCACTTCGATAACTCGACATCGGAACTCTTCGAAAACATTCGAGTCAAAGGGTTGCGAGCTTTGTTTACGTGTCCATCTAATGTGTTTGAATGACACAGCATAGATAGCATTGTTCCCGTTGACCCATTATAAGCAGCACAATGTGGCGCCGCGAAACGCGGAATCGCGGGAAAATTTGTCGCCGATCCCGAAGTCCGTTATAATGCCAGCCTTTTGCCGATCGATAGGGAGGCTTCTCCCTGGCACGTTATTCCAGCCGATCGGACCCCCGAAAATGCATGCCTATTGTTCGCGGAAGCGGACTCCGGGACAATGGAGACGGAGAAGTTGCTTGCGAAAACCGGTTCTTTTCCCGGCACCCATTTACGAATCTTCCTCTGCCGATCAAATGCGGCGATGGTTGGTGGTTCGCACAATGACAGCCCATATTCCGACTAGACTTGGTTATCAAAGGTTGGCCTTCGCGTGAGCTCATCAGCACATAGCAGTTTGTTTTATTTTGAAGTCGTCGGCGTCACGCGACAGACATAACACACTTCTTGATCTTTCCGGTTCTTGCCCTTTCGTTTCGATTCCGACCGGATAACGGTTTCCGATTAAGGATCGACGAACTGTGTCGAAATGGCTCTGTCATCCGCTGGAAGTCGATGCAAAACAGTGCTCTACGAGGGGACACATTCGTGGCCGCTGGCAGATAAAATGGCGCGGATAAGGATAGCTGGAAGAGAGGAAGACAAAACGGACGAAATGTCGGTCGATCGATGTGATTAAGGGAGCATTTGAAAGAAGGAACACTCGAGCCCTCAGAGTCGGCGTAAGCCGCTTAACATACATCGCGTAGGATATCTGGCGTCCCTGTCTCGCGACGATGCACTTTTTTCGCCGCACGAAATATCCGGAAATGATTCAATCTACCAATGACCTAGATCGCCGAGGCGCCGGCGTCTTCCTTTGTCTTACTGTCCAACGTGATTACCGACGGAAGGGTTCCGCGAAGGATAACAAACGTTAATCATCGACGGCAGTGACGATCGCGCGGATAGCTTTGTTCGGGAAATGATGAACGGGTGGTCCGACACGAACATCCCCTTTCGGACGTACTTGAGTTGAAAATTGGATCACGCGGTGATAAATGAAGTTGTAGTTTTCTGACATTTATCGCTGCAAGGTTTCAGAGTCTTTGGGAGGTTTTTGTTTACCATCAGGGGAGGAAACCTATTGATAACTTAAGACCTTTAATGAATTCTGACCGGCGATGGTTCTAAGTTGAATGAAGTTGGAGGAACATGATCAGACGTTAACGAAACTTCAGCATTATTCTTGAATACGGACTTCAAATCGTGGATGTTTGCACATTTTTTTAAGCTTCAGGTTCTAACCTGAATAGAATTGGCTTGAAGGTATAGATAAATGATTCCCCTCAACAAGAAAATCTTTTAAGCATTCCACAGCTTCCCTTTCCACCTTTGGATGTTTGCAAATTCGTTTCCACAACACCTCACCTCTCAATCTTCTTGGTCACCTACAACTCTTCTCCCTTCCAATCTGGTCACCATCTTCACCACATCCCTCACCACCTAACTGTCACTTCAACCTTCCAGAACAAATTACACCTTATCCTCATACCCATCTTCTCCCTATCTACCTCCTGAAGGATTCCTCCTTCTTCTTCCAAGCTATGCTGCCCCAACCCTCAACTTCACCTAGAACTCAAATTTGCAGGGACCGAGGCTTAGCGGGAATCGCGGGATCGGACGATCATTTGGCAGACCTCTCCCCACCAGCCGTCCAAAAATGTAAAGAGCCTCCAAATTCGGGCGCTACAGGTCACGAAGCCAAGCAAGACAGCGCAAAAAGTGCAACGGTCCGGTGGGGAAGAGCAAGTAGTGAACAATAGTGTAGGGCTATCGATGTGCCTGGGTAGTCGTGGCAGCGCGCCGATAGCTTCGCCTAGCAGGAAGGAATCGTTGTAGGGGAGAGCCGCTGCGGTATCGCTATACCTAATCGTACCACCCAAGGCGGCGTATATTAAGAGCCCCATTTACGAACATCCTCCTCTCCTGCCGAGGTCTATCCGACCGGATCGCGCCGGACCACGTACACGCATTTGTGCGCGGTACCAAAGTACGTATGACGCTTTGTACGGCCGCATCGCGCTCGCTGTAACGCACGTACGCGACGCCCAGCCAATCCTAAATCTCGTGTATCCTGCGCAGATCCATCGCCCGCCGGAAGTGGTCCATGCGAACGACGTGAAAGCAGCAGCAAACAGCGGCCTCTCTGGGAAACGATGGACGTCTCGACCGAGTTGTGAGTATTGGCCACTCATTCAGGCTAGGAACGGGGCGGACATCGGTCAGACGGGAGAAGAGGGGGGAGGGCAAGGTTTACGTAATCCGAGGTGGGGAAAGGCGCGCATCCGGTCACGGGATCCCACGTACGAATTGTCGATTAGACGGACAGACAGAGGGATGTCACTGGGAAAAGCATGTTCCGGGTGGATGGGCAGGTAGAACGAAGTTTGGGGCAGTGCAAAAATTATAATTTCGAGTCAAAATTATAATTTTGAATGTCGTGTTGGGAGGGGGTTAGACTGTGTAGACTTGCGTGGAGAAAACGATAAACAGAGATTGTTTTTATCTTTGATAGGTTTGGTGTTCATACTCATTTGACCTTTGCTGTTGAGGTTCAACATTGGTTTTGTTTCTGAAGCAAATATCGTCTAGGAAGTAAATTAATAAATATTTTAGTATATTAATATAATGAAATTGTGTCCTGTGTACAATTATGTAAAGATTTGGGGAGAACAAGATAAACACAGTTTGTTTTTGTTTTTGTTTTTGTTTATGTCCGATTTTGTTTATGTTTATATTTATTCTGTTTCTGCAGTGTTAGTTCTACATTGTTTTTGCTTTAAATTCAGTATAAACTAGTCTTTAAACCATATATAATACCTACACTACATTGCGAAAGATTAAGTCATACAAACATGATAAACATTAACGCCGATTGGTTTTATCTTCGTTTAGATTTAATGTACAGACTAATTTATCCTTTACATTCGTAAGTTCAACTCTGTGGTTCAGCATGTCATTTTCTGCAATACCATATAATCTATTATGTTTTCTTTATTGATTTATTATTTATGTATCTGAAACAAGGCAGTGTTGGGTAAATTGATTCATTGCGAGTTATCCGATCAAATCGAAATGGGGTTTTGGATGATGACCAAGTGGAGTCGGCAACTTTGTCTCGACTTTTGATCTTCTTAACCGTTCCGTTGGATTCGGTCGCTCTAAGCGGTCCGATCAGGCTTGTTTGATGAGATTTTGATGCGCCGAGAATCAATTGGCTCAAATTAGTAGACAGTGGTTCAAGTTTGGACAGACCCCTTTCTGCCACTGGCTGCCATTTCTAGGACAATACCGGAGGATTACGCTCGAATGTAGACCACCAGAAGTTCGGCCACGATGATTACGCGTTCGAGCTGTTTGTTTGAGATTAAAGATCAAATCCGAAAACATGCAGCCGCTTATCGTGGATTAGTCGGCGATTAATTACGCGAATAAATAAAGAATTAGAGCGCGCGACCATTCGGCCCGATTCGTCGTGTCGAAACGCGAAAATGGTTCGCGTTCGGCGGTACGTTCATAATCCGTAATTGATCTGGACTTTTAAGTGGTAGCTTTTAAAATTTAAGCCGCCGCGCGTGACGCGAAATAACGTAAATTGGGTTATCAATTATGCTCGATAAGTTGGTGATTCCGTGTGAAAATGATAACGAACTTTATTTTGCGAACATCGATACGGTCTAATCTCCATTTGAACGTGCTCATGAATTCGGGAATGATCGAACTGCGAGCACAAAAATCGAGCAAAACGAACGCGACGACTTTGCCAATTCCGTTCGAGATTCAACAAGTTTCGCACTTGGCGGGCGACGCCGGAGAAAAATCACGAGCCGTTAAAGCGTAATGACCAGCACGCCATCTATAATGCCCAGGACAAGTGATAATTGCATTTCTCGTCCGGCGAACCGATCGAATATTCCAGTCAAGCTTCCGCTCGAAATATTCTTCATTTATTTTCCAATAACGCAGGCTTTGTGAATCCCCGATAACATGATTAGCCCCTAACCCATTTATACATTATGTGTGTTTTCGCTGGATATTCGGTGGAAATTGGATTGCCGTTAATCTCATCGCGATGCCGTTTTCGGGGTTCCAAGACGATCGACGTGTATATGTGTTGCCGCATAGATGTCGTTGTGCGTCGTCATATGTAGGCCGCGAAAAAAGTCGCAAATTGCCGCGCGCGAATTTCGGCGAATGACGTTGCCGAAAAGTCGGCTACGTAATTGAAGAAGTTTCGCCGCGAGAGGCAGCTGAGTGGCGCAATTAGCGTACATACAGTGGCGCACAATGCACTGTTGAGCAATCAAAAGCCGAACTATTGAGCAATCAGCCATTTCAATAAATCAATAGCGTCGCAATAAACAGATACACGGGACTCAATTGAACTGGATTTTAACGGCGTGCTTTTGTTTGCCGCCGTCTGTTTCGTTGCCGCACTTGTTTATCGCTGCACGAATCCGGTTAATGTAACTGGGAATGCTTTTTTAGGGGTCTGTAAGTTGGAGTCGAGAGGGAGAGATGCAAAGTGGGTTCTGAAGAAAAAAAATGATAAATAATGGTGGAAAAAGACTGAAATATTTTATTCTTTTAAATTCATATACTGAAACTTTCATGAAGTTTTTCAATGAGAATCATTTCACGGAGAAAAATTGACATGCTTCATTTACTATAGTCGAATAGTTAACAGATTGAGGTTAAATGAACCATATTTTGC
>JABFPB010002194.1:2295-21113 GCA_022817645.1 Ceratoteleas bidentatus
GAGAGTGGGAATCTGCTAAGGAATTTTTATTACACTCTCTGGAAGCTTAAGATGATTTGGTATCCTTGGAGAAACCCATTAACTTTTTGCCTACCGAAGAACATTTTTACAAAACTGCGACGTAAAAATGTTCCACAATCTAGAGATACTAAATAGTACAAAGAGTTACGTCGGTTGGGTTATAAGGAAAAGTTTGCAGGCTATTAAACTAATTATACGGCAGAGTGATGACATATCTCTCTTTTTTTCCTTTCTAGAGGAAACTCCGAATTTTCCTCACCGAGTCGAACCGAACAATTTTTAATCGTGCAAACGGATTCGGCCTTTTTTCCCCGTTGATATCGCAGTTTTATTGTTCTGCGGAAGACAGCGTCCTGTTTTATGACCGCGGACTATAAATAGGCTTAAGGAAGTGGGTAGATAAAAGGTCGTGTTCGTTCTTTATTTGATAAGGTGGGGATACAGTGACTAGGACACTGGCTTCGCACTTCACTTGACGCCGAACTTATAGCGGACCACATGGTTGTAGAGTTGACCTGGCCTAACTATGACGCTTGGGAAGTTGGCCTGCAAGGAAGAAGTGGATTAGCGTCTCTAGTAGATATGAGAATCTCCCTTTCATCTCATGGATAACTCTAAATCAGGAACTTACATGGTTCACTGCGTCGGGGTATCCCTGGGTCTCCAGGCAGAATGCTGCATGTTTGAAGTACTTATGACCTCCCTTGCCAACTATCCCAGCTGGGTCGGACTCCAGCAGGATATTACCGGCGTTCGATTTAGGAAGGTTATTGGCGGTGTAGAACTGGACACCTGGCTGGTTAGTGAACACCTCCAAGGACCTTCCTGATTCGGGATGGATGAACTCCGCGATGAACCTCTCTTCAGGACCAGTCATGTCGTAGTTGGCGATTCCGAAGTTGTGGTCGAATCCACCTCCGTAGATCTCGTTGATGACGGAACCAAGGACCGTGGGGGTTCGGAGGTCCATTTTGGTGTTGTCCACCAACTTGATCTCCCCCGTAGGTAATCGCTCGTCGTCCAAGGCGGTGTATCGGTCTCCGCTGATGATGAAGAGGTGCTTGTACAGCTCCTCTGCGTTGGTTTCCTGAAATTTCGTATGGTTATCTTCTGTGTCTCTGGGACTTGGGGTAGAAGTCTAGGTCAGATGGTACTCACATGACCAGCCAGATTGAAGTAACTGTGATTAGTCATGTTGATCGGTGTAGCCTTGGATGGGAAGGCCTTCATGACGATGATCAGGTTGCCGTCATCCTTCAGCTGGAACGATACCGAGGCGATGACGTTGCCAGGGTAGCCTTCGTCCTGGTCAGGACTCAGCAGTGTCATCACTACTGTGTTGTTCTGGATGTACGAGTTCCACACGTGGGCACTCCACCCCTTAGTGCCTCCGTGCAGAGTGTGGTTGCCCATGTTCTTCGAGAGGTTGTACTCAGTTCCATCAAGACGGAACTTGGCATCCCGGATCCGGTTGGCAACCCTCCCTATCGTAGCTCCAAAGTATGGGTTGTCCTGGGAAACATATCCTGGAAACCCCCAAGCTGAATTAGAAGAAATCTTCCAGCTAGGAACCTGTAGGATCTATCGATCTGGCTTAAACTTAGGTCTTCAACTCCAGGAACATGGTCTCTGATACCAAACTCTACCTCTCCCTCACCCATCCCCATCGCCGAATTCTAACCTTCGATATCGTCGAATCCCAACACAACGTCCGCAAACCTTCCCAACTTGTCATGGGTCCTCACAGCGGTGATCGTAGCTCCATACGTGATGATATCCACTTCCTGGTCCGCGAAGTTCCTCAGGGTATACTTGGTAACCTCTTGCTTCCCCACCTTGCCCCAAGGCCTGGACGAGATCCTCTGCAGAGGCTGCTGCTGCTGCTCCTGTGGCGCTGCCATCGCCGAGCTGCGAACACCCCACTCTTAGACCACAGATGGCGCTTCCTCAACAACACTTTCCTCCTCTTTCACGCCCTCTACCACCGTTAGTCCCAACTAGAGCCTACGTTAGTCACTCCTACGTTACTCCAACCCAGATGGCGCCACCAGAAGCCCCGAACCAACCCCTAATCTCACCAGAACAGCCAGAAAACCGGCAAAACAGAAACCATCACCGACATATTCGACAAGCAAACGTCGACTTTCGCCACTTCCAGGCTTCGCGGTCAACTTTTACGCAGTCATTCCCATTCGTTCCCACCATTCAGATGATAACTGCACATTCAATGCCGATAACTCTGCGTTCACAATTTACATAATTGTCCACGCTTCGGGGTGTTACATAACCATAATCCGGATTGTTAGCCTGATACCAGCCGCTATATTTTGATAATGCTTCGACTTTCACATTCAGAGACTGCTTTACGTAATGCTCCCACGAGTGATCTGCTGATCGCGAGTGCAGCTTTTATGAAACGACGCTGTACCACTTCTCGCAGCGGCGATCGATTATGCACGACGACCATTTTCTCCCTTATCTCTGTGTTATTAGATGGCAGCATTTCTGATAAGGCGATAACCAACACAACTTGGAAACAATCGGAGGAAAGTACTTATCGAGTCCTTGGGGCTCTTCGGTTGAATGGAGGCGATCTAAAGTGGGACACTGAGCTGTGCATTTGAGAGACTGAGGGAAGTCAGATTTTGGACCAGATAGTGTGGTAGAATTATTTCGAAGGTGGGGGAATGGGTAAACATTGGATTAGGCGAAATCTTACTGACGAGTAGGTAAACAATGGCTTCCTGTTGAGGCAGAACAGCATTCAAGTTAGGTAGTACCAGGTAAACGGTGGAAGAGATAAAAGATAAGAGGCTGTTTTCGTGTTTGCATCCAATGTTTATGCATCGCAAACCGCCGTAATGTCAATCTAAATGTGTCTTTGCTTCTGATCGATGATTTTTTCTCGCAGTAGGGAATGAGAAGGACATTTAAAAGTCAGAATATTTTAAAGCTGCCTTATCTTTGTCTTGAAGTGGACTGAGGTAGAAGTACATTGAGATTCGAAGAGATGTAGGTTAAAGTTGGGAAAAAAACTTAACGGAGAATGTTTACCGTTTACTTTACATCTAACGTTTTCGTACTGGATTTTGTGAATGAAAAACCCAAACTAAAATTACTGGATAGAGGCAGTAGGCAGTATCTATGATGAACACTAATTGGAAGTCACATAAAACGAGGCTCAAAGGTCAATTTGCTTAAAATAAACAAGACTAATAAACATAGCAACGAAATAAACAAACGAATCCTTTCATCCAAACAAACTTGTTGAAGGACTGTCCTTGAATGACCTTCAGTTGTTTTTCAAGGTCAGTATTTGTCAATATTGAGGAAATGCGATGTGAAATAAACAAATGAAACCTTTCATCAAAACAAACTCGTTGAATGACTGTCCTTGAATGACCTTCAGTTGTTTTTCAAGGTGAATGTTTGTCAATATGGAGGAAATGAGATGTAAATGAAATTGTCTCAACATTTCGAGCTTGTTGAACAATCCAGTGAGTTTTAAAGTACAAATTGGGACAGGGTTTCTTCTCTTCGCATAGTTTGTCGTCGATGAATGTGATTATGCTAATTTTGCGAGTCGTCGAATGGAACTTGGCACAATCTTCCTCGACGCGATAAGGAAATTCAGTTTCATCATGTCCCGGAGGTCAATAATCTGAAGTCGACTGTCGCACGTTAATGTTTATACGATTACCACAAGATAGTCGTAGATTATCTGGACGCGACTGGATTTTTCCTGCCATGAAGTCCAGACCAATTTTAGATTCGGTTGGACGGTTTTAGCAAGATTTTTGAAATTCCTGAATGAGTCACTGGAAGTCTGTATTGGGTTTCAAAGTGCCTTATATTTTGAAAAAATATGTATTATTAATTGCAAATAGTTATAATTATTTTAAAAAAAACTTGTTAACAGAAATTGTATATTTTTTTTTATTTTACAAAAGAGTTTGTTTAAAAAGGGAATTTTTGATTCAAATGAATATAAGTTTGAAGGTCAAAAACCAGTTTTGGATTCAATATGCATTCTCTGCGACAAAATCCAGACACATATCGGATTCAGGAGGAGAAGATTAGTGAAATGATATGTTAATTAAATTGGAAGCCAGAGTATAAATTCATAATATGTGGTTTCATTGTTTCATTCCATTTAACATTTCATTCCAAAATTTTAATCTCCGCTGCCTTTCTTTGTAAAAACTTGAATTGTCAAGCATTCGTTAACTGAAACGTTTCCAGCATTTTATGGAACAAAATTAATAAAAAAAATTTCACCAAATTAAAAATACATTTTTTATTCTTAGCTTTTTTCTTTAATGTATATTTTCTTCTAAACATGAGTTTATTTAATTATTCCAAAAAAATATTTCAATTTATATTTGTAACCGGTAAAGTATCCATCACAATACCAGACCAATTGTCAAAATATTTGTACTGGATTTTAGATCTGAGTCACACGTGGTTCAGTTTCATGTTTTTATACGCATATTAGTCACAGCATGTTGAATTACAAGACGCGTTATGTAAAGACCGAGAGCTATGTAATTGCGATTTAGTTTCCATTGAGATTAAGTTCAGAAAAAATGTGTTTCATTCAACTTTAAACTGTTTATTGCTATAGTAATGGTTATTGTCGTAATTGTTATGTGGTTAAAGTCTGTGGAACATTTTGAAAATTGTTTATATTAATTATGATAAAGGGTGGGAGACCTTGAAAAATGTTAGATAAATATTTACATTTGTTTAAGTGGAGTTGCAGAATTTTACTTCCAAAGGTAGAAAAGAAATTAAGGAGTAATTAAAAAAAATTTTTTTATTAGAGTCACTTTTAATTCGGATCGATAATTTTTAGACAGACTGAAAAATAGAATTTTGGAATAATGGGAAAAAATTTATGGGACGTTATAAATAGGAATTTTTTAATTATAAATAGAGGATTTCAAATGTTAGTTGATCTTTAAAGTGTTTTTAATTTTATTGTGAATATTGAATATCATATTTGTGTCATATATAATTATATATAATTATTATCACGTTTGGAGATAATAATTATATTATATAGGACTGGAGACTGATTAATTTGATTAAATTAAGTTTTGTAGGCCTATATACAGTAATTTTAAAAATGTAACTTTAATTTATAAATAGGGTTGGAAAAAATCGTGATTTTTTTGAAAAAATCAAATTAATCAATTTGATTTAAATCAGATTTATTTGATTAAAATCAGATTTATTTGATTTAAATAAGATTTTTTTAGAAAAAATCCTTGATTTAAATCATGACTTTAATCGATTGATTTAAATCATGTCTCCCCTATTTATAAACCATTTCTTATCATTAATATATATTATTTATTTAACATTTTCAATTATATAAATACAAACTTTCAACGTGTGATTCTTAAACACACCTTAAACATTTTTTCCTATATTTTTTTAAAACGCATCAATCTTTTAATGTTTATTTCACAAATAAATTAAAAAAAAATTTTTTTAATATTGTATCACATTTTTACCTAAAAAATCATAACGCGACACTAGCGCCACTGTAACCAAATATATTTTTTAAAAAAGGCATACATTTTTGTATTCTTATTTAAAAATAAAAGTTATTTAAAATTGTTTTTCGTATTGTATCACGTTTTAACATAAAAAATAACGCGATAATAATAATTTACACAAGAATGTGTATGTTTAAACGTGCTTTCACGAGAAGTAAATTGTATTAGCATATACTCTGGTGCCGTATCGTCTTTCCACGTAAAAATAAAAGCGCGACACTAGCGCCACGGCAAGAAAACGGCGGAACTGGGGAAAATCGGCGCGACACGTGCTCGCTACAGTTCAGTTCGGCGCTCTACGTCACGCGCCTTAGCAAATCATTTTTTGTCGGCCGATTGACACGTCCCGTTCGTTCTTTTCTGCGCGTGCACTCTGTGGTTTACAAATCGAGCGCGGCGGCACAGAAAAAAATTGTTGGACCCCGTCCAAAGCCGTGTGTAAGTAGAAATCCACACTATATCTTTGCGCAGTTGCGTTAGGTCAGGGAAATTATTTTGGACGTGCAAAATGATACTGGTTATTAATAATTCAGGGGTGGGGGAAGGAGGGGTCAAAATTCGCAAACACATTTTCGGCAAAAAATTTAATTTGTCACTATAAAAAATTTTTTCCGTGTGATGTTCTATCACACAGAAAATCATTTAGAAGAAGAAAAGAAAAATTTAATTTGTTTCAATATTTTGTACAGCCCTGAATAAAAAAGTTCATTTTAAAATTTAAGTAACTTAGTTATAAAGTGAAGGAAAGCTTAGATATAGATATAGTTTTTGAAATGATTAAATTTATTGTTAAAATAATAGTAAGAAAGTTCTATGTTTTAAACTTTGCACATCCTTGATTCAGTAATGTTTATTGTAAACATTGCAATTGGAATTGAAGTATGATTTTGATACTGATATCAGTTTCGAAAAAATCGAAACTGCAAACAGATTAGTGTCGAGAATAAAACATCCTCCACTTGGTAAATTCTTCATACACCCCTGGTGCGGAAAATGTTTAATGAACTGAATCCACGATGATAAAGTTGGAATTTTTCACGCGTTAATCAATCGAGGTGGCATTCGATGAGTAACACACTTTCACGAAACTAAAGTAGTTTATAAAATTGTTCAGTCATTTTTGCATTGCCCCAAAAATATTTCGCAAGCTACTCACATTTATTAGTTTAGCGTTACAAAACGTTAACTTTTTAAACGACGTTCAAAACTCATTGTATGACAACATTTTTTTTAGTTTAAATAAGTATTTAAACAATTAAAAAACAACATTTAACAATGCCTACATTTGATCCAAACAAAAAATAATTTTCTTGTTAAAAATGTTAAAAAACAAAAAATGTTTAACCTAAAATCGGCAAAAAACGTTTATTAAAAAGAAAAAAGCTTCGTTTAAATTTTTTAAGAAATTGATAGGTCAGTTAGGGACACTTGTTGCAGGCGTTAGTGTTAACAAGTAATGGGAATCGATTGGCGGGAAAATATAGATTTGTGTAAGAGTACGTGTGAGCGACACTAGGAAAGCAATTGGCCGTAAAATACCATGAATCGAAGGTTGCGTATAAATAAAAGTTGGGTCGGTGAATCGCAGCGACTATAATGCAGCAACACGCATGCTTTGGCGCACTATGAAAAAAGTCGCGGCAATGCCATGTGTCGCGCGCCGCGCTCGTAAGGGGCGTCGGCGTAGCCGATACAGCGTGACGCGCGTCAATTTTGATTGGCGCGCGCCGTGACACAATGCCAACGCGTTAAGGAGGTAATTGGGACCGCAAATAAATAGTACGCTGCACTCGGGGATGGCCTTTTCTTTCATTCGTGTCACCTTCGCCAACATGTTTTTCTTGTATTTAATTTTTTAAGTAAAAAAGTAAACACAAATTTATTTAACAAAATAATTCGTGTCACCTTTGACAGCATGTTTTTCTTGTTTTTAATTTTTTTAATTAAAAAAGTAAACAAAAATGTATTTAAAAAAATCTTTTGTGTCACCTTCGCCGATATTTTTTTCTTGTTTTTATTTTTTTTAAATAAAAAAGTAAACAAAAATTTATTTTAAAAATCTGTTGTGTTACCTTCGCCAACATATTTTTCTTGTTTTTAATTTTTTTAATTAAAAAAGTAAACAAAAATTTATTAAAGAAATCCTTGGTGTCACCTTCGCCAACATGTTTTTCTTGTTTTTAATTTTTTGATTTAAAAAAATAAATTCTGAAAGTATCTTTATTTGTCTTTGTTTACATCTTATAAAAAATTGCACTCTTTGTCTTACTTATTGGTTTTCGATATACTTATAATCATCCATATTCTATATATGCGTAGAATAGGGATGATGTATTTTAAAAAAAGAAATCCTTATTGGTTTTTATTTTTGTTTACAATTTAATTTTTTTTTAATTTGCGCATTTTTTTATATTGAAAGGGAAAAAATAGGTGTTTATTATTTTTATTTTTGTTTGCTTTCGATCTTTCAGTATTATGGATTTACTTTTAACGATTTATTTGTATATTTCAATTTTTTATTTTGTCTTCGTTCGTGTATTTATATTTTTTTCCCTTGGCTTCGAATACATTTTCCATTCATTATCTTTCGTTTTGATCCACTTTCACTTTCGTCTCATTCGTTATCTCCCAATATTTAAGTTATCGAGAAACCATTATTGCAAATGGAACGTAACATGACAAAGCAAAATCTACTAATTTATTCTTAACATAATTTACCATATCTTTAGAATTTTTCAAATTACTGAGAAATGCAATTAAAAGGCGTTCATTTGGGAGGCACAGTGAAATTTGGGAAACAATGTGCAGAAATGCTCTGGTAATGATTGGATCTTTTTTCTGTCAAGAATGTGGATCGTCGGGGGGCAAAATGCGAAAAATTCGGCTTCGAAATTTTTGCGATGGTTTTCGCATGATTTTGATCGCGGCCACGTGGGAAAGGTCCTGGGCTCGCGCTCGTTCCCACGGGAATTCACTGACTCTCACGGCTCACCATGGGAAATGAATTCGCATGGGAATTATTTTTGAGCCAAGTCCCAGGCATCGAACAGCAATGCTTATGGAGACGATTATTTTTGAAAATTGTTAAATACTTAATAACATTCAAAATCGAAAATTGGAAACAATAAAAACGAAAAAACAAGTGTTTTAAATATTAAATTAAAATATTTATTTATTACATACTTTTTTGAATTTTAAATCATTTTGCATTTTTTTGAATTTTAAATATTTAAATAAAATATTAATTTTAAATATAAAAAAATTTTTGATTTTTTTCAAAAAATCATTAAATTTAAAAAAAATTTTTTTATGAGATTTTTATTGCTGATCTTTATTTAAATTGTGAAAAGTGAATCTGGAAAGGAAATTTTTTAATTATTGAGCATATCAAATTAAATGAAAGTATGCAATGCATTTAGATCTAATTAAACAATGTTATCCGAAATGTCATAACAAGATAATCGTAGACTCGTCTTCGAGTCATTTTTGACTTTGACCTTCTTTCGGTTGAATCGTCGCGCTGTCTCATCCGAGCAGTGATTATTTTCCGATCGTCGAAATGGAATCGTTACATCAGTGACGATTTCTGACGTTTTTCCGAATTTACGAGCGCTCCGAAGGCCAACCCATCAAATTCCACGTGAAACATGGCATTTCCATCGAAAACCGAACGAAACCACTTCCTTTCCCAACTTCTCCGAAAAATCGTAAAATTCAAAAAAATTTTATGTGCTCTTCAAGATTTCACAAAAATGGGACAACAGTGTATTTATTTCGTACGACTTTGACGTCATCTGGGTTTTTATTTTTTTTTCGAGATACGAATACGTAAATAATCGAACGGTGTTATTGTTTACGTTGCGCAAAAAGATGAAACGCGATTTGGGTTTACGGTTTTTGTTACGGTTTTTTGGGCTTTGTAACATTCGGAAACAATTTCCGGAAATTTCCGTCGCTTTGACTGGCTAAGAACAATGCAGCGAAACAATGCGCAATCATTCGCGCGACCTTTCGGCGTGACCTTGAACTTGCGCGCGGGAACGTTGAAGGGCGGAACCGCTGATCAAAACAAAAATGCCAAAAAGCATGCAATGCAGTAATGCATCGTGCGATTGGGAGAATGGATCGAATTTGACCTTTTTATTTTTCTAGAATAGTCTTGGATTTGTGAATTTCATTTTTGGTGAAATCAAGACGAGAGAAGAGTGGAAAGTAAACAAAATGCATCCAAACTAAGTGAAATAAAGAAAAACAAAGTGGAATAAACAAATAAAATAAAACAAAAAAAGACAAATTAGTCCAGAATAAGGAAATTAAACTATATATATTTCTGAAATTAATATATTCTTCCACAAGTCACTAAATAAACTAAACTAAGAAAGATAAAAATAAAGTAAATGAATCTTTTTAAACAAAGAAACTAAAAACATAAATAATTGGAGGAAAAACAATGTTGAATATTGAAATAAAACAACATCTAAGTTTCCTAACTGATTGCTTCTTCTGAAATTGAGTCACGTAGTAATTAAATTTTAATTTAATGTGCCTATTACTTCCGTTTCAGACAGTCGACATTCATTTTTTGTACAATAAAAATGTCTTACAAAGCTTCGTTTCTTTCGTCTACTTCGACATACTGTCTACATGAAGGGTCGTTGAAGACGACCATTGTAGTATTACACTTCCCCAATTTTTTTTCTTGGTGATAATGGTGCCGGGAGATGGCGTGGCCCAGCATTTTTTCTGCGCAATTTGAGACGGAAATATGCGATTCTCGTCATTTTTCCAGTTGGCTGTTCCGGACACGTACGCAGCGTCCTTGTAGCATACTTCGATTTAAAATTACAGAATCGAACTATTGCAGAAAGAAGTGCAATGCATAACCTCATAACGGATCATTTTTCTACCGACTTTTAGGACTTTTATTTTAAATACCAAATACTTTATCTAAATAATTTTTGGGCTTCTGTTCAATAGTAATCTTGTTAGTGCTGTTCATTTTTGAAAAACTGGCAGTCCCAATCTTGACTCTGATAAGCAGAGATCGCAGATTTATTCAAATTCTGTGCAAACTTTATCTCTTGAAATATAACACCCTGCCATAGATTTGCATATAGTTTGCATCAAATTGACACAGTCTGCGTGTCAAATCTCCATGCCCTGTTGAAAAATACTTATAAAAACTATAAAAAAGTATTAAATACTTATGGGAAAAGTATACAAAAGCTGCATAGAAACATATAGGCCTAAAATTTCTAATGGAATTGATTGAATTTATATGTATTGCCACATAGATATTGGTTTGCTATACAAAAGTACATGTATATTTAGACGTCTATAGGACAGAAATCGTATACGTACTTATAAGTGCTGATAGGATAATTCAGTATTTAAAATACAGAATTATCCGTCAGTAAAATATTCAGATGAATGTACAATATTTTCCTTCTCACTTTAACAGACTTAGGGCTGTCCATAAGGGTGGCCCAAAAAACCTTACTTCGATTTTTGCCTGGTCTCGTCCCATAAATTTAACTATTATATGACTTATTTAAGACCGCCAAATATCAAAGGAATCGGTTGATATTTAGAGGTCGCTTACACATCTGAAAATTTAGGTAAAAATTCAGTTTCTTCTACATTTTTGAAGTTAGAACCTACTATGCAGCCAGTAATACTTTTATATACTCTAAAACATCAAATCCAATAATTTCAGCAATTATTTCGATGTGCCAAGGAAATCTTAGCATACTTTTGCCCAATTTCATGATTCCAAATGTTTCGACTTTTAGTATTGCTATTTTTGCATGTTTTATTCAGTTTTTTCTTAGAAAATAATCTAGTATAATAATAAAGTTCTAACGTATTTATACTGAGCGCTTTTAACAATCTTACAAAAATCTACCTTAGTAATTTGAATAAGTCTATATTAAAAAATGCGAAGTTTAATGTAGCAACAATTACTTTATTGATATTTTTGTTCAAATAACACAGATTTTGTACAAGAAGGGTACAACTGTCGATGGATTTCGACGACTTGATAGACATTTTGATGAAAAGATGAAAAATGCTAATTAAAAAAAGTAAAAAGAATGATTTTGTGTGATTAAACGTAAGACTGTTAAAAGCGCTCGTTTTAAACACGTTAGACTCGGTTTTTGTATCATTATTTGTAATTTTTTAATTATATTCTGAGAAAAAACTGAATAAAACATGCAAAAATAACAAAAATACTATAAGTCGAAAAATTTCGAATCATGAAATTGTGTAAAAATAAGCCAAGATTCCCTTGGAACATCGAAATAATTGTTGAAATTATTGGGTTTGATCTTTTAGAGCATACCAAAGTATTGCTGGCTACATTGTAAGGGTCTAACTTCAAAAATGTAGAAGAAACTGAATTTTTACCTAAAATGTCAGGGGTGCTGAGTGACCTCTAAATATTAACCGATTCCTTTGATATTTGGCGGTCTTAAATATGTCATATGATAGTTTAATTTTATGGGGCGAGATCAGGCAAAAATCGATGTAAGATTTTTTTGGGCCACCCTACTGTCCATGTAGTTGTTGAATACGGATGTTGCCTTCACAAAACTGTAACTGACTAGGTTCTTCTCTTCTTTTAATTTCAAATGTTCCGTGTATATTTTCTTTATCGTACCCTTCTTTCTCCATCGCACTTGGTTGGATATATTGTTACCTATATTTTTCTCATATACTTCTCCAAGTATCTATATATCTTTGAAGTATCTTCATTCCATAAAGTCAGATAATATGTTTGGAGTGATTTACGCCATCTTTTTGGAGCGATTTCCTCTATCTTTCGCCTTATCAAATTTTTGGAACAATCCCCCACCCACATAGACATCGAACATGGAATCCGTGTGGATTATACCTGGAGGAACATTCGAACGTAGATTCGACGTAGATTCCACGACGAATCTACGTGTTTTAGAAGTATGTCTATTAGGGCAACCTCTTTGATCCTCAAAATCTCAAAAATCCTCCTCCCCCCTCGCACCTTGCCGGCTGCGCGGCCTTGAGAGGTTTCTCCGCGCGCGACCCTGGCGGTGTGCGCGCTCGGCTCCTTTTGGCTGCCTCTGCCCCGTTGCCATGCCCCCTCCCCGCGGCGCGATCCCCACCCCGCACGCACCGGGCCGGTCTGCGCTATCCCGTGGCTGCCACCTAGCTAACTCGGACATTCATTCGCGCGACTTAGCCCGAGTTAGCCGAGTTAACCTCACCTCGCGACCGGAAAACCCGAAACGTCTACCTGCCCCCCACCCCCCTCCCGCTCTCCGTCTCAGCCAGTGTAGAAAGCGAGGGGCACGTCAGCAGACGCCAATTTTCTTGCCCAACGTCGACGCCCAACCGGAGAACCAGCGATCCGCGATGGATTTCAACCCGAAGGTACGTGAGCGCCCTCTGGGGGCGGTTTCCCCGGAGGGGGGCGGAATGGTCGACCGATGACGTCAGCGCGATGTTTCGAGACGAGGAAGCTATGAATTTGAAATGAGGGGGGATTGATTTTTTGTTTTTTTTGGGGGGTTGGCAGCATTTAATGAGGGGAAACCCGGGAGAGAGTTTGGATTGGATCGAAAAGAGACTGGGACTGATGACGTTGCAGGCAAATTTGGAATAAAGGGTAGACAATCGAAGTTTCTTTTTATTTTCTATTATTTTTTCAAAGTTGGCACCATTTACACCGGTTTGAGAGTATGGATTTGTATAAAAAGGCGGTTGGTATCCTTTAGGCCAATGACGTCACGATATGGATGGGGGCATCGTCCTAAAAATGAAATTTCTTTCGTTTTTGTTATGCTGGCAGAATTTCCCACGGGGAAACCCCGGGTTTACTATCTACATTTACAGTACACTATACCGATTTACAGTATACCGATTTCGACGTAGGAATCTTGCATTTCGTTATATTTTGTTTTAGTTTTTCGACGGTTGGCAGCATTTTCCAAGGGGAAGTCCCGTTTTTAGGGAATTTCCTATCTAATGGAAATCGCGACCAAAACTAGAGTCCTTTTGGGCGGTATTAATAGTCGAACGAGGCGACGGGTTCATTGGTCGGAAGGCGCGGAAAATGTGACGAAATCCGGCAAGGAATTCGGGCCGAAAAATGCCTTTTTAACGGTCAAACAGAGATATAGACTGTCCCACTATTTTCTTTTCATTGCGTGGCTCCGAGGAAGAAGTTCGATCTCGGGACTTTTTCGCCGGAAATGAGGAAGAAAATAGCCGGACAATTTTCTTTAATGTGCGTTTATGGACGAAAAATTTCCATCCATTTGGAAGCCAGGGATAATTTGACTGATGACATAACGAAATGCAAGAGACAAGATAGAAATATTTAATTGAAATGTGCGCGGATTGTTTGAGTGACGTTGCGTTTTTTTAGATTCATTGAGTACGGAAAATTTCCTCGAGGTGAGAGGAGAGAAAAAAGCGAGAACAGTAACGGCAAGAAAGGAAAACACGCAATTGTTTCAGATTTGTCGCGTCGAATCGCGGATGAAGTGCGGCTAATGGACTGTGTGTAATGACATTACTCATTTAGAATCATCGGCTGCGTTTTAATGACGCTTTAATGCGATTTCGGAGAGTTTCGGGCCAAATGCGACACTGTTTTCAGTCAGGCCAAACAGAAACGAGAATTCTATTTTTGTTTTGTTACTGTTCCCGCGTGTTTGGCTACAGTTTTTTCGTCATTTTTCAATTGGATCGAAAACATTGGGAAATGATTTTGTAAAAAAATGATATTGTTAATGTAGTAATCGTAATTTTGGGTATCTCGATTTTAAAAAAGAATTCAATGTTAATTTGCAAATTTTATTTTTATTTGAAAGTAATTTAATTTTTTTTGAAAAGACAAATTATTTGAAAATTTATTTGAAAAGTAATTCAAAGCTGATTTTTTATTTCGAGAACTTTTAATTCGATTAGTAATTTTTGAACATTACATCATATTTCAGAAGCTTTCATAATAAAACAGTTTTATTTTTAATTTATTTCAGGTATATTGTTTCAATAAAGTATCTATTCGATTTCAATTTTTAATTCTTTTATTTGTAGTAATACCTAGTAGTGTTTGTATGTGTCATTTAGTGATTTTAGCGGATTTAAAATAAATCGACAAAAACGAATCAAGACATCCTAGTAACTTTTTTCTTTGATATACTCATTTGTTGAAAATTTAATCACCGAATAACAAATTAAAACCTCATCGCGTATTCCGGTAACCTCAAAAATAACATTTTATTTCCCTCGCCGATGTCTCATGTCGCAATAAAAAGTGCAAAACGACACCGCTGTCATCGAAAGTTCCACGTCAAGAGTTTTATATTTAAATCCGTTTACGAATCAGAAATTCGTCCTCTCGCGGTTCCGTTCCACTTTACTTCTAATGTATGATTAAGGTGAATCTGCAAGAGTCAATGTCTCATTCGTTTATTTCTCCAAACTGTGGAATTGACACTTATAAGTGTAACCTAATATTTAGTTTCAAAGGAAAAACCTTTAAAAGGAATAATTTTTCGTACAATATAAAATTCCTTGAATAAACAAATTGTTAGGTTATAATTGTAATGATAAAACTAAGGTTAAATGAAAAAATTGAAAACTGGCTTAATGTTAACGGTTTTTTATCGAACATCCAGTACAATTTTCTTCAAAACAACGTTTAGCTTTTAGTTATAACAATGAAAACGCCCTTAATGAAATTAAGGGCGTTTTCATGATATGATTATGGATGCACGAAAAATACTATTTTGTTGAAAACTCCCTTAAACTTAACGGTTTTTCAGCAAAATGTCTGTATTATTTTCTTCAAAACAATGTTTATTTTATAATTATAACAACGAAAACACCCTTAAACTATGGTTGACTAAAAAATACTATTTCGTTGAAAACCACCTTAAACTTAACAGCCTTTCAGTGAAATGTCTGTACCATCTTCAAAATAAACAATTTAAATATGTTTCCCTTTCTTTCGCCAAAATGTTTTCCTTCTCCCTTCTCTCGAAATCCCCGATTTCAGTTATTTTTGTATGTGCTATCTCGCCTAACCTAAAAAATAAAAAAATTCTGCAAGCTGCATTGTCTCTTTCACCTGAAAACCCATTCTCATCGATTTCCTTATAATTATCCGCGTCTAAAATTGTTTCAGCGCGCCGAAAATACTAATATATAATGGCCGCGAAAAAACAATAATCGAGCGCACAAAGCAATACACAAATATTTGTCGAAAACCGGACCAATGAGTTCCCTAAACCCGCTTATCGGCACATTTTTGCATGTTTTGTCACCCGAAATCATATCGCCTCGTTTGTTCGAGATATCCACGATAACGCGAAGAAAAACAAATCTGCGCGAATAAACAGTGGATTCGCGCCGGAATAACAATTGTCGAGACGAATAACAATTGTCAACAAACCGGCACAGGAAAGGCCAAACCCAGGAACGCGTTTGTCCGGGTTGCGTAAGCCGCAAAAAAAGATTTTACTGCCAACAAAAATCGCATGTTTGAATTTTTAAACTTAGCGTACCATTGTGCCGGTTTGAACGGACGAAGCGACTCGCATTACGTAACAATGCGCGTTATCGAATTTCGATTAGTCAGATATTGTTACAGTCGTCTCGTTTCAATTTGACACCGCTTTGGGGTATAAATATTTTGCAGGACGCTTTTCGCGGAAATGCGACGATAACCAAAGAGGTGACCTTCAAATAACAAATTGTTTATAAAACAATATATAAACATTAGGAAGGTCGAAAATTGTAAATAAAAGAAAGCGGAAAAAAGGAATCAGGGAAATGGAGAAGGAAATAAATAAAACAATAACAAAAACTTGATATTTTATTTATATTGTTGTGACCCCTTTTGTTTTAACCGATTTTAGGTCGCGGAAAGTAAACAAAAAGAGGAAACCTGTGGTTTCAGTTTGGGCATTGGTGGGGAGGAATATTTTTGAAGGAAATGCGATGTTTGGTGGCTGACAACGCTATTTCCATTCCATTTGGATATCTGCGAAGAGTTCGCTTGGATCGCTGACAATGTTTTGATAATAAACCCGAGGGAAGTTGGATTTGAGATGGAAATAAACACGGTTTCCGGTGCGATTCGGAAACGGCACATTTTCGGTCGAAGGCGAAAATTCAAGGCGCATGCGCGCTCGAGCGTGTTATCGTCGCATTCCAATTCGCAGCAATACGTGACGTCATCGCGCGATTATCACCTGCTTAAAGAGGACAGTGATAACTGACTATCGGTTTTTTCAATCATCACGATCGGAATATTTTCAGTTATGTATTCGCCTCGACGATTTTATTTGAAAAAATTCGAATCCGAGCGATTTTGAGGGGGAAAGTGCAGAAAAACTCGAGTTTTTGCGGAAACTCGTGGGGCGAAGGTTCAAATCTCGGTTTAAAGGTGTTTGAAAATGTTTGAACATATTTTTCAAGCATTTTGGCGTTTAAAAAAATTTGATCGAAATTCAAAAAATATTTTCAAATGTGTTTGAAAACATTTTTTTAATTTCTATCAATTTTTTAGTGTTAATTTTCACATTTGAGCTGTTTTCGGGGAAAACTTGTGAGACGAGGGTTCAAATCTCGGTTTTCTCAATAATTTTTTTTTACTTTTACATTGAATTTTGATGAAAATGAGCATAAAAAGAGGGTGTAAATTGAATGTATACATTTGCAAACAGTTTAGTGAATGAAAAAACGATTTTTACGCGTCGAAAAATGCATCATTCTTTGCGTAACGACATTACAATTTCTCGCGGATATGTTAGTCGTGATACATTTTTGCTTTGTTTAAGAAACGACCGGTTTTACAAACAAGGACATTGTTTGAATTTGCGCCGCGTTTGCTTTATCCCGATATTTTCTCGGAAAAATGTGATTTTCATTCATAATTCTTGCACTCATAAGATCAACATTTTGAATTTTGTTTCTTGAATTTGCTACTAACATTTCAAGTTTCGACGTGAAATATGACAAACAATAAACCCGTTTTTTAATTCACTAATTTTAAATTTACTTTAACAAATTTGAGTTACAATTTTGCATTGGGCTTTAAAATTCAAAACTAAATTAAATTTTGATTTTTAATTTAACTTTCATTCTGCAAAGTGTCTCTGTAAAATAGTGTCAATACTATTCTATAAATTTTTTATAACCTTAAAAAAATTCCATTACAGTATTTCCATCGCATGAATGTTTTATTTTCTTTCTTCTCGGAACACTTCCAGAGTTACGAAGCATAGTTGTGACACCAATTCGATGTCACCTACGGTCTGTTTTCAAAATATATTGCATTTCCTTTTAAAGGCCTTTATTTCAAATATTATACAAACGTCTAGAAACGTCTCTTTCATTCTTCCAGAAGGAATTACTGCAGCGTTAAGACGAATACAGAAAGTACTCTGTGTCGTAGAAAGGAGACCTTTAAAACAGAATTTAGAGTTTACTTACGTTGTTTCATTCAACGTGGGTACATATATGCACATATATTCTAAACTTTAATGTCCAACTTGTTTTATTACTGAGCGATATTAGAATTGTGACATAATACTCAACGTGATGGCTGTTATATAAAATAAATACTTCGAATGAATTGATTGACATTTTTTCCAGTTTGAATAACACTTGATAACATGTATAGTCTATTGTTAAAAATAGTTGATTATGCGATTGAAGTGTATTGTCAATTAAAGATATATAAAGATATAAAAATGTTATTAAATTACTTTTGGGATAATATTACGTAGTGGGAATACTGCAGGAATTAATTTTTGATAAAGAAAGGTAAAAGATTGATTTCAATTTTTAATGTTTGTCTGAAAATACTTAAAATTGAAAGGTTTCTTTTTAAACACTTGACATTAATTGAAATGCATATAAAGTTTGATAAAGAAAAATGTCACTACAAATTTTACTATTCTTCAAGTGATTGTTCATTAAAACCGTATTTCTTCTTAGTTTAAAATGAGATTGATTGTAATGTACACTGATCGAGATAATAAAAAAAGATCTTATCATGAAATAATTGCATTTCCAAAATTATGTTTCATACGCTAAATATAGAAAGTTTTCTTCCAGTATTTGAAATTAAAAGCTTGACATTTTAAAATGTCTCATTTCCTATTCATAGAGAATTTATTGGAACCTTGATTATTCGTGAGATAAAAGTTTTGAATCTCAGAATCATTTGCAACAGTT
>JABFPB010002195.1:0-21104 GCA_022817645.1 Ceratoteleas bidentatus
AGGGAGATTCGACTTGCGAGGAATCGTTCTGTTTGGACATGTACAGTTGTGTGTTCCGAGATCCAAAACCCACTATTCCTGTGATCTCCCGAATTAATTAGCATTGGAAAATAATGAGTTTAAAATGTTGCTTTTTCGCACACAGTTTTTCTTGTGTTAGGACAGCACAAGAAATCCCCGACCCCCGTTTAACTTCCGTGAGGGAATATTTATAACAGACATAACTTTTCAAAAGAATTATTAACCCTAAAATAGTGTATTATTATTCATTTTGTGCATAACAGCATTCAAATTTTTTCACTCAAATTGAATGCTGATATGCACAAGACAATATATTTTTACGAAAAACATATATTGGAAATATATTGGATATATATTAGAAATATAGGAACATTACTGGAAATATATGTCTACTATGTGTTTCTTTTTATTAGGGTAGTGGTTGTGCAGCAGTTGTGTAATTTTACAGGGATTTTTTCAGTGTATCATGAAAATCCCTTGTATAGTATTGTTTATATTAAAAAAATGATTCCTTAATTAAAACATTAAAAGAGTTTTTCTCAAACAACTTTTTATATCGGTGGCAGATTTTTTGAAAAGACTACCGAACTGATTTTTTGGATTTTACTGCCATAAAGAAAATTTATGTAACTATTTAAACGACCTTCAAAAAGATTTATTTTGTCCATATTTTGATTTTTTATTACTCCTAAACAAAAATGGGTATATTTTAGGCTCTTTTGTTTTAGAAAGCCACCATTTTGAAAAGAAATGTAAAAATGATACATTTTATAGGTTCCAACGGAAGCTACATTTGTCACAATTAGGAAAAATAATTTATTTTGGAAATGTGAACCCAAGACTTCTCTGCCACCGATGAACAATCTAAATTTTGACTTCATCTTTTCGACACCATTTTGTGTAATGAAAAATTGGCTTATTTAAAAAAAATATTGCTTAAAACTTCAATAAATACGATTTCCAGCAGTATAGTTAGAAAAATTCCCCAAAAATTAAAGCTAAAAACAGGAATACCTCCTTAAATAGTTGCTGAAATTATTGCGGCTAAATTTTCACTGCTATATACTGTGACAAAATGGAACAGAAGATTTTAGAAATAAATGTTAGCCCAGTTCCAAAAACAAATTCAACAAATTTTGTTTCATGATGTACAAAATGGTGCTTACCTTGACAATTGTCACGTAATTCGATGGTATGTACCCAATTTGTCCAATGTTATTGACCACTTGCCACCAGTTCTTTTGCTTGGTGTTTGTTTGGTGTAAAACAAAGAAGTCATTTTCCCGGAAACTGAGGGTTTTAGCATATGTCGCAGTGAAGTCGTAAACAGCTTTGAGCATCTCATAACTCTCTGAAATAATGAGCAAATTAATCATAAAAACTTACACTGATTGAACGAATTTAATACAATGTTTTTTATTGCATTCTACTGCATTAGTTGCACAATGACTATCTTTTAAGGCACATTACGGTGTACTGGACAACACTAATTTAACAAAAACAACTTCTGAGTAATAATACTTCACTTCTACTCTTTTTCTGCGACTTTGACATGAATGTTCAGACTGATAATATGAATTGTTGAGCATAAAGAACCGTCGCCAAATGACTGAAAAAGCACCAAATTAATTAACTTGAGAATAGCGTGATACTATTTTTAAGAAAACAGTGGCCCAGTGACACGGTGAAACTATCCCCTAAGTAACGAATTTATTAAATCAATAGATCATAATCGATGAAAGCTTATGTGAGCTTTTAGTGTTCATCGAAGGATGAAGTAGTGCCAAACAATAGCTCTGAAAGTGCTAAACATGTTTAATTTTACAAAATTGTATTTACAAGTTAACACACTTACTTGGTAAGTAAATTGAAATCTGTTTCAAATAATTCACAATCGTTTGTTTGAGACCAAGTTTACAAAATACAAGTGAACTTTTCTGAAAACGATATTGCCACCGATAGATCGTGTTTCAAATATGTAACATGTTGCATAAAGCATTGCGACGATTAATTAATGGTGCTTGTTATCTGTCTGTTAGACGCAAATTGTTTTACATCAAACCTACTTGCATCTGAGGCAGGTTCTATGACAGACAGAAACAATGTATGAGCATATATTGCAAGTCATCATTGGCCATTTTATGATCGAGTTTACAAACAAATTTACTCTTGTAAATGTAACATAATGATCAAAATTCTGCTAGACAAATATTACTTTATTTTAATGTCTTTCATTTAGAAGTGCATTTTTCGATAGTTCTTCATGTATTATTTAAACATGAAGAATTTCTTTAAATGCTTTATTTTAATACTGATGTATAATACAAGATGATGTTAAAGTACTAAAATATTATTTTAGTAATTAAAATAATCAATTAGGAAAAGCTTTGATTTTTTGTTAGAAAAGTTTGTTTATAAATTACTTAATTCGACAAACATAGCATATGAATATTAGTCACATTGCAATATTGATCTGGAAGAAAGTAAGTTAGCACTCGTTACCACTTATGGTCAAGGTTGTGTATAAGATCTTCAATAGAACATTACCATTGACACTGTGCGATTCGTCAAATGTGTATATCGAAATTTTCATTGCAGCAATGCTGCAGATACACTGCGCAAAAATTCAAGGTCAATGTTCCAAAGTTTCAATATGATATGAAGATAACTTGTAAATAAATAAGATTAAAGCTTAGCAATAGTTACAATACTAATACAAACATAACTAAAAATTGCACTTTGTGCTACTAAATTAAATAGACTTATGGTTGTTATTTTCAATAAAAACATTTATTTTTAATTATCAATTTTTCTTTTATATTTTGTCATAATACCATTACTTATTAAATATATTACTATATTCAGACTTATATCTTATGTAATTTAATAATTTGGGGATACTAAATGTGAAAGATAGTGAAACCAATTATGAAATTAAAAAGATAATCTCTTATATTCATGTCAAACAAGTTTAACAGACCCAATAGATAATAAACATTTGTCACAATCATGATACATTATTACAATTACTTTATCTAAATTGCCATTTCATTTAACAAATTGCATAAAGGTAAATGAAAGATTTACAGCTACCAACCTGACACACATACATTTCAATCTATCAAATTAAAAAAATCGATACTTCACCCACTCAATTTCCACCAATTTATCCATCCAATCATCTTATTTATACAATCACACTTCCAATTCATCCCAACTTTTCACCTCTGCATATAGCCTTTCGCCTTTACAAAACCTTTCCCTTTTGAATAAAAAGATCACACACATGGCGAAATTCAAACTTTATCACACAACTACTTTCTCAATCCTGCCAAAAATCACCATACACCCATCACAATCATTTCTCCTCCGTTTACTCCCGAATAAATCATGCCGCAAAACAATTCAGCTCAATTCAACGTAAACAACATACTCGTTCGAACGAAATCGGACATGAAACCGTCTGGGACACTCGACTGCGATTCGTTCGTCCGAGCGCTATCGTGAAACTCGAATGGCTGTAATGCGAGGCGATAACAGCCGCCGCAGCTACCCTTTCTCTAATTGAGCTCTAAAATCTATCCGCTGGGATGATTACCTACCTAACCTCATGTAATTCTCACTCATTGTCATCGATGCTTCGGCACCACAGGTTGACACTCGCGACAGACAACGCCCAGACAAAAACCCGACCGCCCAACTGCAAGTCGACCTCTAACAGATTGTTTCACTTTCGTTTCGCGGCGACATTTCGCTCGATCGTATTTTTTCCTCGCCTGACGGAGACCTGTCCACGAAAGGGTACCAGACAGCTCTGACGGCAGCACGCGGCACCAGCTGGGCTTAGCAGCCGACGCTCGACTGTTGGCCGAACCGATGGGCGATGACCACTTTCGTCGGCTCTCACGAGTTCGTCCGAATCATCCGAATTGGGCGTACGATGCCAGATTTTTTGTTGCTGAGAGAAAAAGCGTAACGGGCGATTGGCATTTGTTTGTTTTTAACGACGATTGTTGTTCGATACGGCCCTGGAATGGGGGTGTCTCGCGAGGACGGCCCTGAAAACGTAAAACTCTATTTAAAAGGGTTTTCTTTGGAACAGTGTTGTTGGTGGGTTGATTGGCGAATGTGAATTAGAGTGTTATATTGTTAGAACAAATTGGAATTTGATTTGTTTTTATTCAAATATTCGAATAAAAACAAATCAATTACAGATGAACACTGAAAATAAAACAAAATGAAAATTTTACAATTTAAAAAACATACTAATTAAATTAAGCGATTACAAAAGCCATCGTATTTTCGCAACCAAAAGTTTCATATTTGCAATGTTAAAATCCTCTAATAATTCCAAATAAAACAATGTAATTGAGAAGTATTGGGAAATTAGAAACCGCAATTTACTAAGTAGAAATGTAATTTCTAATAACATTTTTAAATAACTGTTACAGAGATGCAAAAACAACTGACATTGACTGCACTTTCATTTTGTTAACTAAAACCTCAGTTGTCATAGTTATTAAAAAATGTTATTCCTTAATAATCTGCCGTTTCCAAAATCCCAAATGTTCCCAATTATATTCTTTTTTTAGGAACTCGTATTTTTGGTTCCTAAGTATTCCTAAGAAATTGTTCAATATTTCCTAAGATTTCATAGGAAATATGAATTCCTAACAAATTCATAGGTTCCTTAGGAACCTAAAACACGGGAATTATAAGGAGATTTTAATCCACAGTTTTTTGAGTAAAAAACATATCTATAAAGAGTATAAACATATGTACAGCGTTTTTAGTTTCAATTCGAAATCTGGCCATTTTGAAATTCAGATATAAATGTTCCTAATTCTTTTTCTCCTGGAAACGCTTATTTCTTCTTTCATTCACGAGATGAAACGTGAACGTAAGTCACGTTTTCTCCATCTCGGTCTTCGCGCCGCGTCCTTTTCAAACTGAAGCTTAACGCCGGATCGATGCGAACGCGCTCCTACCTGACAACATAGGTGGCGACGGTGTAACAAAAAAACAGCTGTTCCCACAAACATGGCGTCGCTGCGTTATCCAAATAACGTTTGATGACAATCGTGTCGACAGTAACGGACTCGCGCAAAGTCGAACTCGATTTATAAATATAAGTTCAGTTCTAGCGGTGGGTCTCGCGCAACGGAACTCGCGAACGGTTCGGAAATGACTTTGACAGTCACGTAACCAGCAAAATACCACCTATGCCGCTGATTTCGGTTGCTGCATGACAACGGCACTTCTGACAGCGCAAATCATTCGCACCCGCATGACATGTTATCTTGCGACGAAATGAAGCTCGAGCTGGTATCCGTGGCTAAGGACAAGGAGGAGAAAGCGGACGTGGTGTACTTCGCGGAGCAATTCGTCAAGGAAGTTGTCGATTTCAGCTCGCAGTATGGCAGTAACATCAGCATTTCTTACACGGCGTACAACATCGCGGGCAAACCAAGCAAATTTCCAGATTACGGTGACTTCCCACACGCCTTTGTCATGGTAAATTGTTTATTTGGTAAATTGTTTTTTGGGGAGGCCAGTGCAGGTGGTTGGTTGTTTGACAGCAGAGGTTGTTTGACAACAATGGTGTACCATTTGCATCCTGATTGTGGCGAATTGTTACTATGTGAGGTTTAAATGAGTTACTAGAAGGGCTGGATATTTGGGGCACCAAGCAAAATATTACTATAGTTTTAAAATTATCATGTATTCTTAGGTAAAAGGGCAGGCTTTCCTTGATACCATTAAAATATTTTTAATGTTAATTAGTATGAAGGAATGAAAACTGAAGATTTGTTATCAAAGGATATTATCAAAGTATTATTTGATAATATCCATTAACATTTATTAATTATTTGCCAATCATATATATTTAATACTGCACAGTAAATTCTTCTCATATTTTATTTTGTTTATGGTGTGTATTATAAACAATTAGTTAGATACTTTTTTACTTGAAAACCTTAATTAAATTACAATTATAAAAAAAAGGAAATGAACATAATACAGTTTTGTTGCTCCTTTAACTCAGTGTTAAAACTTGGACTTTTTAATAATTAATTACTATTAATTTCTCAAGAAGTAGAAGGTAAAAATAATTCAAAATTAAATCAGTATAAATAATTTATTGCGTGCATATTTTTTTATATATTTTTTACATTTCAAAATTCAGTTTTCAATTTAATTCTTTATTTGAACATCCTTAAGTAAAAGGTGCAAATGTGTGTACACTGAAAAAATAGATTTTGTCAAGTTTTAGTAAATATAATCATAATTTACAAATTTACTGTACAATTTTAGTTTGAATGTAAAATGTTACAGCTTTGCTATAAAATCAGATAATTCCATGGAGATTTTACTGAAAAAACTGTAAAATCATTAGATTTATTTAGTTGTTTAACTTAAACATTGTGGGGATTTTCAAATAGAGTATTTATGAGCTTTTATGTGGGATATAATATATCTCATAACAACAGACACAAATACAGTCCAAATAAGTCCTATATGAATATTCTGTTTCTTAAGAGTAGTGAGAAAATTAGACACTTTTCCCACACGAGTAAAAAAAGACTTATTTTGGCAATTCAACATCCATTTTGTAGACATAAGTGCAGAGGGAGTATTGATTCTGATTATAAATAAAGAAAATTTTGTTTCATTAAAAAAGTATAATATAAAAATATTACATAAGTGAAAAGAATGTGTCAAAGTTATAGTACTGAAAAATTCGATAAAAACTTAATTAAAAATATTATTTGTAATTCTTAGTTTGAATCTATACTTCTCATGAATATTCATTGTCCTAGTCAGTTTTATTAAATTTGATGGTTTTATGATTTATTTACTTCAAAATAATAATAATAATACAAAGCAAACATTTCATAATTGAAAATACAAAATTACAAAGTGTAGATTTGTGAAAGTACTAATTTTATTAAAGTAAATCTATAAGATTGGTTTTTGGGTATTTAATGACAAAGGAATAGGAGCAATCTGTCGACTGTGATTCATTTTGCATTCCTTAAATGGATACATCAGTATTCACCAATAAAATGACAACAAAGAAAGTCTGACAAAGAAATCTGTTTATGGATATAATTAAAAATACCATATATTGAAAAGTTTAAGAATAATGAGACAACATACAACAAAGTAATTATACTTATATATATATAATTATACTTATATTATATATATAAGTATAATTATAATTGAAACAGATTTGTTAAACAACTGTTTAACAAATCTGTTAAATTTTTTTTGTAATACATCATTTACATCTTATCACAATGAATTAAATTATACTTGGCACAGAAAATACCTAATTTCAAATATATAATTTACTTTACTTTTTCAGAGGACCTATGGAAGGTGGTGGGAAGAGGCGCCATCAAGATTAACAGATTACATGCCACAAAACAATGGCCCAGTAACTAGTCAAGATTTTATAGGTAATTATGGATAACTGAGTTCAAATTGTCTAATAAATCAGTACCTAATGTTCATTAACTTGTAATAATTCCACATATTAATACTTGTTCCAGATCTTGAGTTTCATCGAGCAGTTTACCCTGTTCGGATATCAATCTATGAGACTTATAACCCTGGAAGTGTAGTTGCCATTTGGGGTAGAGATAGCAATGAAGAATGGCATCTGATGTGGAGAGGAGCACCGCAAGTAGTGCCACACAAGCCACGAATATTCTCTCCTCCTCTCTATCTGTGCAGCTTCAAAACAAAACTCATAAGACTTGAATTCAATCATACTTTGTTAGACTATTACACGGAGCTAGACGCAGTATTATTAATTGGAACCACCGAACTTTTATTACCTATGGCAGGCTTTGAGGATGTTACTCTCAGTAGCCTACTTCGAGAACTGAGTAATTTATCTGACAATGATGACGGGGAAAATTTGACTCCTGATATTTCTAAGACGAACGAAGACTTGACGAAACTGAAAAAATCCCTCATTAAACACTGTATACTTTATAAGAGGTACTGACGTTATTTTCGCTTTTAATTTTATATGAGTAAAAACGAAATGTTCTCTTTTAATTAAATATACTTTTGAATACTTTCAGTAAACTAATGGATAAAGTTCCTAAAGGAAAACTGGTGGCAAAACTGGGATTACATTGTCAATACATTCCACCAATTGAAGAAGCTTTTAACAGCTTGCAAAAATTTTTACAGGAAGAATTTCCCAAGCTTATTATTGAAGACGAAGAAGATAGTTCTAATAGTGATGATAATGATACTTGTGGTAGCTTCTCTGCACTACCAGTAAGTCATTTATGTTTATCATGGTTAATGAATCTTACCAGTGACTACTTAGAAATTGCTTTCTCTGATTCAACTTTAATTTTTAGCATACCAATTTTTTAGTAGAGATATATCCATTCAGATATGTAGAAAAAATTAGATTGGTTTAAATCAGTCGATATTAATCATGACAATCCTAATCAATTAATTGGCGAAAATAATAATCAAATAGAAGAGTTTTACAAACTTAATCTTTTTTCAGGATGAAACTGTGCTAAAAATTTTGAAGAACCTGGATTTGAAGTCCCTTTGTCGGTGTTGCAAGTTGAACAAACACTTCAATAACATCGCTCAGGATGCCTTATTGTATACAAGCTTAAATTTAAAACCTTACTGGTATTGTATCAATACGAATGCACTGAACAATTTAGCGCCGAGATGCAAGTACCTACAGCGCCTCGATCTCTCCTGGTGTGGTAATTACGACACCATTCTCCCTGAAGACTTTATCGAATTTCTGCGCAACCGTGGCAGCCTCCTGACTTGCCTGAGACTGAATTGTTGCAATTTTACAAATGACGCTGTTATTAAGGAAATATCAACAATTTGTAAAAATATGAAAGGTTATTAATATCGATATTTTTAAATAATCACAAGTTTTATGAGATTTTCTCAATGATTAACATTCTGTTGATTTAATTTCAGAATTGTGTCTTAGAAATTGTGTTTTAATAACCAACGAAGGTTTCCAAAATCTTGAAAACCTTCACAACCTCGAGCGTTTAGAACTTTACAGGACCACCGTGGAAACGAAGACAATGTGCTCAATTTTAAGAAATAATCAGCAAATTAAACACTTAAATTTAGCTGGTATGCATGACCGTCTGAACATGGATGAAGTCGCAGTTGAAATGGCGAACTCGTGCTCGAAACTGGAAAGTGTCGATTTTTGGAAAGCCCAAACTTTAACTCCTCTTGGTGTTCGAGCATTAGCTCGGTGTTCACATCTCAGAGAAGTTGACTTTGGATGGTGGTAAGTTAAAGACATAATTAACCCGGAAATGGACTTGTTTATAGTCTCTTTTTCTTGTGTATAATATATTTAAATAAGAACTAATTCAGTTCAATCGAATAATTTTGCTAAAAACTGTCCGGTTTTGTATCATCTTGAAAACGATGTGAAACTTTTCTCTTTTACTGCAACTTTAATATATGCCTTAGTAAAAACAGTAATTTATTCCCAATATATTGCCTTTAAGTCATGAAAACAGTAGCAGATATTAAAAATGTGTTATTTTTAGTACCGGCATGGGCGTTCCTGGCGATTCATTACGATTCTTTTTGAGCTCTTGTCCTGCTCTGGAAAAAGTGTTTCTAGCAGCTTTAAGGGGAATAACGGATCGTGATTTAGAGCCACTTCTGTCATGTCAACGATTACAACAATTGGACTTGTTGGGCGCCCGTTCTCTCACGTCAGAAATTTGCTTGCGATTTTTGCTTTACTGTCCTGAACTGCGGATGATTGACCTCAGCTTTTGCGAAGGAATAAGCGACAGTAAAGTGCAAGAGTGGCGCCAACTTTATCCCCATGTGTCTTTTAAGCGCAGTTTTCAAGCCAGTAGCCAAGATTTTACCTAAATACTTGATATATTTGTGGCATCTTGTAATGTAGAAATAGGAGACTAAAATACTTCTAGACGAACAATTTTTAAAATTTTATACATTTACTAAAAAATCGACGATCTACGATTTTTATGCCAACTTTCCAACTAAGTAATATTTATGGTTGTAAAAAAGTAGCTTTTATACGACTCGTCGCGCATTGAGCTATGTGGAACGGTTGGAATGACGTTTAATATTTGTTTGAGTGATTGTTAGTGATATTAGTAATTAATTTTGTCCGTAAATTCGAACGTCAAATCAATATTCAATTGTACACATTAATTTTGTATATGTTGCTTGGAATTACTTTACATGAGACAGTTTTGTGAATATTGAAACCTTCTCAGTGTATTATTTATAATTATTTATGATATATTTATTGCATTAATTATGAGATATTAGAACAATTAAATTAATTAGGACTATTTGTCTAATTATATGATTTTTACAAATTGATTGCAAGAGTTGGAGTTTATTTGTGACAATGTCAAAAATGTCTTATGTCTGCATTGCATACGCTTATAAAATACATAAATTCAAACTGGCATTAAAAGAAAAATACATTAAACTTCGTAAATTCAAAACATTTCCAGTGAACCAGGTAGTTCTAGAATTGGCCAATATTTGCCCAAAGAAGTTAGTTTGTTCAATTATTGGTTGTTTTTCGCTCCACATTTGACCAATTTAGGGTCAATCCCATGTTTGGTTCACTGAGTTATTTACAAGATTCTAATTAAATATTGATGTAAAATATCATGGGAAAAATTGTTTAATCTTTGTAATAATAATTACAAAATTGAGTGGCTTGGTTGTCAAATTTGTTTTATAACATTTAAAAACCATTGTTTCCGCAGTTAGTTTTAACACCGGATAATTAAATCATTAAGAATATATTAGCCCTGGTCTTTATATAAAAAAACTTTCTACAACTGTTGTAATAAGTAAAATAAATATTTCATTAATTACAGATAAATAAAGAGCTCTCTTAATAACACAAATACAAAATTACACAAACCAAGCAATACTGATTCAATTTATGTTGGTTTTGTATTAAAAAATAAGTTTGTGTTAATTAATTGCCTTTATATTTAATAATGAATTTCCAAACTCAACCCAATTGTTGCAGGCAGGTTTAAAATTTTATTGTGAATTCACTGCGTATTTATTTATACTATGTGATATTTTGCAAAATAAAACAGTATCATTACAATGTATGACTTGTGATCGAAATGAATCTGTATACAATTAACAACAAAACATTCATTTATTAGCTCGCAGTCTAAAAACCCTAAATTTACAGAATAAGTATTATACATTGTACAATTCTGGATTTCGCACGCTTCCACCTAATTTTCTTATTTATTCCAATTTTTATTAGCTTTTTTCCGCTTACTGTAGGAATATCTATTTTCCGATGTATCTTCACAGTCATTTAGTGTAGCATTCTGTGTCGAATTATTACTAAAAATTGGTTCCTCAATATATTCCTGATTCGTTGAAGATATTTTTGGAAAACGTTTTTCTTCTACTTTTTTTAATTTCTTTTCTAGTACAACTCTTTTCTCCCTTTCCTTTTGCCATGAATTATTTACATTTGTTTTACTTTGACTTGAATTTTGTTCATCCATCTCCATCATTGTTTTAATAATGTCATCATAATCCTTGGTTTTGGGCGTGGGTGAAACATTAAGCATACGTTGACTTGTATTCTTTTCTTTTTCATTTCTTACCTGACTTTCATTTGTAATTTGTTCGTCCATTTGTCTTGTCCTTGCAGTACTTTCATCATAATCATCTTTTATAGATTTAATATGGACCTTTACCATTTCTGAATTTGGTTTCAAATTATGTTTCTCAACATATTCTCTAGTAGTTTTCAGTTTTCTATGTGGAATATGTTTCATGGCCTTTTCCCAGCTATTGTTTACTTGAAGATCCAACAAAATTTCAACACATGAATTTACAGTCAAATTTTTTGATGAACCAGCTCCCCAATCTAAAAATAATTCTAATGGAAATTTAGCCATACGTATCTTTTCACGTTTTGCTTTTGCCAAAGAGATTGGCTGTCTTTCACTCTGAAAAAAAATATTATTTCAAATTAATATAATTAAAGTTTGTATGTGAATAATTTAATTTACATTACTTAAATTGCAAAATTGTATTCTTACCTTATCAACAAATGCACCAAGTACATATATTGTATTAGGATCGTACTCCTGCAATTCAGTTCTGCAGTGAGGTGTTAAGTAACACAAATTTTTTTTATCAAACAAATCCAGGTAAGAATCCTCCGTGATATTTATTGGATACTCCTCATTATACAATGTTGGAATAAACTTGTTCAATTGCTTTGCAACCTCTGTCTCTTTGTTATAATTGCATAAGTAAATGTTAAAAGGTCTGTCATGGATGCGATTTTTTGCAATTGTAAACATTATCTGCTTTGCTAAGCTCATTCTTTCTAGAGAAGTCATATATTGGTTGTAACTGCAATCCAATACAATTGTATTGCCAAACATCATGGATTTCATGACATTGTTATTATACATTGCATTCATTGTTATGTCATAAATTCGTACAAACATTGTATTGTTCGATAAATTATACTGAGTTATATCAAAACTCGTTTTGTTTGCTTTTGCTTCCTTTTTCTTAGCTCGTAACTCTTCCAATTCTTTCTGAGCTTCTATTTTCTCTTGTTGCTCAGTTTGTGCCCTTTTTTCAATTCTAAAGAGATACATCAGATATTTCCTAAAAAAATTAAACCATATTAAGAATTATACAATGAATTATACAATTATTAACTTTCTGTATAAGTCATTAACATTCAAATAATTAATAATAATGAATGACAGTGAGTTTCTCAGGAATGGGTTAAATACATTGCATTTATACACAAACTTACATTTTTTTCGTAGGTGTCAAACGTAACAATTCTAACATTTGATAGGGTCTGATTTCGTCAGGAATCTGTCGGTTTTCTTGTCTCCACCATTCCAACTGCAGCTCCAGGGATTTGTAGATTTTGTCACTTTCTGGGTCCTTGCAAAATTCCTCGATTTTCTTCTTGGCAGCTTCATCGTCTTTATAAATAATTATGTTTTTGACTTCGTCAACCTTGTCATCCTCTTCTCTATTATTTTTCTCGTTTTTCATCGTATTCACTAACGAATTGTGAAATTCGTGGTAATATTTGCGTTGAAAAAATTGTTTGGGTATTGTGTGAGTTTGAACATTGTTGACATTAACCAAGAAAACAGTACTCGAATTCCTCAACGAAATCTTCAAAATACCGTTATTCCAAGTCTTAACAACGTTTCTACATACTTTCTTGTACATATTAACTGATTGTACGATTTATACATTAAATAATAAACATCAGTCACACGTGTGTTTCAAACTGAGTTGTATACTTTGGCCGTGGGTGTCACTATAACCTAAACTTTGATTTCCATAAAATTCATTGCAAGTGATGGTAATTTGTTTCTCCGTAAATAATTAATTCCGAAGTGTTTACCATTATTATAACTTTTTTGTCATAATTTTACATTGTTATAATATTATGAAGACTTTTTTCAAGTTATTGTCTCTTTTCAATACACGCGTTAAAAAGAGATAGAAATAGTTTTCCCTATTTCTGTTCAGTTATTTTTTTGTTCAGTATTAATTTTTTATATTAATAAAGGATGCACTTGTGTGATTTGAATTATTTGTCCTTTATTAATACAAATAATTGTTTGAATATACTATAGTTGTTATGAAACTTTCTGAACACGAATTCTTTACATGCATTGTGTATAACTATATTGGCATGTTCTGTTCGCTGGGTTGGTTGGATCCCATCCACTCTGTCCTTTTCGCTCTTACTGCGAGTGTTATTTGAAACAGAGAGAGAAGCTCGATCGGATTTAACCAACCCAGCGAACAGAACATGCCATATATCTATTACATACACAGCTATATTATTTTCTTATAGTTTTAGAATCCGTGTTCTAAAAAACATATTTAACAATAATTGTTGTGAATAATTTTTAAATACGCCATCAGAACAATATGAATATTGTTTTGTTCTATACTTTCCGAATATATGTGACAGAGTACGACAATTCATTTATTCCATTAACGATAAAATAATGCATAAAGAAAAAATTGGTCTTTGTAAAACTTCCAAAATAGTTTATGAAATTGGGCAGTCTTTTCGGTGCATAAAACTAGCATGTAATATAATTGGTAAATAAATAAAGTTAAACTTATAACACCATATTACCGTATCTGCTACTTTAAATCGGGATAACAGCGCCGCCAACGGATTTTCGTGAATTATCATAATATTTACATAACATATCTCCGCGCGAATTCAAGACTAGTTTCGACAGAGGTCATAATGAAATTAAACTGCTGTTTGACCGGAAGAAATCAAACACGTTAAACAATTCTATCCAAAGTAAATCAAGGGATTTCGAAACTTGCCATGAATGAAACCGATGGAAACGTTTTACTGACTTTAAAATACGTTAGAAAGGTAAGTGATCATTTTTTGGTAGTATATTAACACTTTTTCTATTTACTATTGAAGTTTCTTTCAATTGTTTATTGATACTTTTGTAGACTACTTAATATTGAGATGACTAATTGTTTATTAACAAGATAAGAAAGTCGTAATTACACAAATAAAATTAATTTCGCTGCTTAAACATTTGATCAAATCCATTATGTTTCTACTAGTTCATAACCAATTGTAAGTGAACCTCTATAAACCGTTGTCGACATATATTTTGTAACATTTATAACCTTTTTAGGAGATGAAGCATCTTCTGGAAATAAACCATTCTTATGAAATTATGTTTCAACAAATCAAAGATTATAATGAGAGAATGAAAAAACGATGTGAATTTCTGGTGAAGGAACTTCATAGAGTAAAAAGTATGTTTGAAGCAGAAAGAGTACAACATTCAAATGAAAGAAAATATTTGACAGATCAAATATACCAGCTGAACGAAGACCATGATAACCATGTTACTAAGATAAAGAACATGGAGGATGTTATAAAAGATCAGAATGAAAAAAGTATGAGGGTACTTTTTCAAATTTACAGTTGAGACATATAATTGTATTTTATTAACATTTTGTTATTACAGTATTGCTTCTTGAAAAGGAATTGGAATTGGCAAAATCTAAACAATCTGAAGCGGAAAATAAATTGATAGAAATGGTTAAATCTCGGGAAGAACATGCCAAGATGCAAGTGGTAATTATCAGTGCAGTATTATTATGTATTAAAATCAATGCAATGTGAAAGAATTCATATAAAATTATCAATATGTTTAATAGGAGGAAACATTTGAACAACAAGGCAATGATCCAGATTTAAACATGAGCATGATATGTGAGGTAATTTTCTTATTCAGCAATCAACCAATGGCAAATAAATCAATATTTCTTTATAAATTATGTTGTAGAATAAATGAAAAAGTGTCGACCAATTTAGATGACTATTAATATTAATAGTCAGCTAAATTAGTCATAACTTGTTCACTAAACATTCTAAACAAACATTAATGATATTTGAATACATTGTAGAATAATAACCATGAGCAACAATTTGAACCTGAACAATGTACGACTGGGATGAACTATAGAGTCATGGAGGTATTTACAAAAAAGACTAATTTGGACCACCAATTGATTTTTATAATACATTTTCACTTCTTTTTATCGATTTACAGGATTTTTAATTATTTGTTAAAGTTGAGGTCTGATATGCCACATTTTATTAGGAAAATATATTAGGGTTTTAAAAAAATCAAATTAATAAGATTTTTTTATTAAATATGTTAAACATAATATTATAGTAGCTATTACAGTAATATAAATATGGCAAATAATGTATACAATATGTTTTAAATAGTAAATAATTTATCAGCAATCATATGTTAGTTATAAATAATTTGTTTTACTAGACATCATATCTGATGTTCATAATTTTGTTAATTGATCATGATACAATTAATCATAACAAATAGTTAATGATACTTTACAATGATAAACTCTATAATTTATCAAGAGTTTGTATTTTATTTATTAATGCCAGTTTTGACCATATACATTCTTATTTTATCAACTTTCCGTTTATCTTGAATACATGTTACAATTTTTTAGTTAGGGGCTGTGCACAAATTACGTAAGACGATTTTTAGGTAAAACTGATACCCCTCTCCCCCATGTAAGATTCCGTAAGATGTCAATAGATCCCTAGCCCTCTCCCCTTTTCTTACGTAAGATCAAGTAAATGCAAAAATTTAACAACAAAGGAAGTTAAAGAAAGCATCATTTAACAACTTTGTTGCGAATTAAACCACAAACATATAAATAGTTTGATCATAAGACACCAAATTACAAGACATAAATGTGCAATTTTATACCTGCCTATCTTTTTGATTATATTTACAATTTTTGTGAAAATAAAAAAAACTTGAGTTAGAGCAAGTTTAAACGGGAGTAAAGTTATGTAAACGCACGAAGGAAGGGTTAGGCTGCAAATTTCGCAGAGATGGCTGCCACTCAAAAAAACACAAATACCCAAATGAGGTTTTCAGTGTTTTTATGTTTAATTAATAATATTTGTTTGTTTGTTTTTGTTTTTTTTTTCGAATAAACTTATCATCAAAGTAAAAAAATTAATAATACAATTTTACAAAATTCCCTCACAATGAAAAAATTCCTAGCATATTTCCCGCTTTTTTCTCCCGTAACAAAATTCCTGTATTATCCCCGCTTTTCCCACTTTTCAGGCCAGTTATACACTCTGATTACTGAATATGCCATGCCTGTAGCGCTTACAGCGCCACGAAAAGCACCCATGAAGAAAATTTGCAATAATTCCCTTATACAAACCTAAAGAAAAAATTTAATCTCCTATCTGCATTTATAAACCATGCAAAACATGTTTATAGGCCAATTGTGGTCAATAAAGATTTAATTTTAATTGAACAAATGTAAGATATAATACGTAATGTTTGTTAAAAAGTATAATGCAGTCGATAATATATTAAAAAGTGTTAAATAAGATACCACAAATTCTAATACATGTCTGAAACTATTTAAATAATTATAAACTAAATAATTTAACAAATTCTTAAATTTATGTGGAAAAAATTACTTAAGATCAGCCAACAACCCTATCCCCCTCCATATAAGAAACCCTAAGATTTTCAAGATCCCATACCCTCCCCTAAATGCCTTACGTAATTTATGCGCGGCCCCTTGGAGAAATGTAGTTGTTTAAAAATAAAGATAATTTTCTCTTTAATATTTCATTCTTTAACTCATAAAAGTAGAAAACAAATTACTCTGCATTTTAAATAATTAAATTACCCCTCAGTTACCACACTGGGTTACACTAACCCATGCGAGTTATTCGCATCGCCCTATTTTCGAGCAATGAGAGAGGGGTCACTTGGAGTATGGTGGGTACAGTAAACTTACATCCTTACTCTACAAGCCTGTAAAATGTCTCGATTCGTTTCCTGTTTAGATTCCAAATTGCACGTTTGAATTTTTTAAAGTTCTTTAAGTTTGGTAACTGAGGGTTAAATGTTTTTGTAATTTCATAAAGTTATATCCTTATGATTAATACAAAATATATTAAACTTTCTTTGTAACATTTGCTTGTAACAACATTACTTTTTTAATTTTAATTTTATTTGTTCATTTAATTTGTAAAATATATAGAATTATTTGATTATTTCTTGATATAGTATTTATATATGAATTTCCTATTGAATACGAAAATGAAAAGAAACATTTTTTGTCAGTTGTTAGCTCTTCGTGTAATGTTGGAATTATAATGATTTATATAAACACTGCCAAGTTTTATAGTCAATTTTGAATTTTTTTGTTCGCATTGAGTTCTGCGAAATCGTTTTTCAAATGTTAAACACTTCCATAATTGTTTATTATTTATTAATAGTAACTTATCTAAAAATGAGAATTTAATGAAACTTTAAAGTTGGGTTATCATTTAATTTGCCAAATTTTCAAGCAATTCTTCTGCATATTCGATGATATGAATATGCAGCTGGAATGATGTTCGATGCTAAAGGTTCATTAAGACACATGGATAGTACACTAAAACCTCTGGAACTGTACTCTCGTTGGGACCGGAAACCTCTACTATGCTGACACTCTTGTGTATGGTTGTTGGCTGTTATGGCGGCCGAAAACGCTCTGATTGGTTAAAAGTGTCAAGATAGCGGAGGTTTTTGCTTGTACAGTTCCAGAGGTGCATAGTTCCAGAGGTGTACAGTTCCAGAGGTTTCAGTGTATCACTATATGTATATATATATTATTTTTCAGCAATTTTAGAATCTAATATCTCGGCTTCTAAGCAGACGAAATGCTTGGGAATTTGGAAAATCTAGCAAAAATAGTAGGCTCGAAATAAACCAGATTTTAAATTTCATCGAATTCTCATTACTGTAACTTACAATAATATTTATTTGAAATCGCGATATAAATAAATGATTTAAATCACTTGAATTAAATCATAGAAATCCTAGAATATTAGGATTTCTATGATTCCTAGAATATTAGAATATTATTCAGATTAAATTTGTAATATAATTAAATTTTACTTATATTACTATTTTATTCTGTTAGAAAAATGAGTATATGGAGCGACTGCATTTTTTGGAAAAAGTTCACACGGAAGAAAGTGATAGATTAAAACTAGAGGTATTTTAACAATATTATATACACAGAGACAAATATCTAATCAAAACATTTTAATAACAAAATAAACGAAATTTAAATGAGGGTTATGAGGATTTAGTTGCACTTGATTATTTTGAATCAACAAGTATTTTTATCCGTATTAATCTGAATGCTCATACTAGAATATCTTGGACTTTATATTGAACTGGCAGTCTCATTGTTTAAGGTGGCACTATCATGAAAAAAAAATAATATAGATTTTCATAAAGTTGAAATATGTTGTATGTACACTAGAACCTCTGTTCTTTAACTGATGTGGAGTCGTCAAGCCTCTGTTCTTTAGGTTTGCTCTGATTGGCTGTGAAACAACCTAATGATTCAACTGGTTGTTGGACTTAAAGGACAGAGATTCAATGAGTTATAGGACAGAGGCTTAAAGGACAGAGGTTCCGTTTCTCAATTTTAGAATCTAATATCTCGGCTTCTAAGTAGACGAAATGGTTGGTTGACGAAATTTGGCAAATCAAATAGTAGGCTCGAAATAAAATGAAAGTATAGTAGATAGATACCTGATGGTATATAAGACAATCATTCTACCTCGAAGCAAAGATATTTAATTTTAATTTGATAAATATTATTACTAATATTTTTGTACTATTTAATGCTAAATAGTCCTAATTAGAAACCTAATCAGTATCTATCTCAGCTGATCCCATCGCTACAAAAATAGCAAATATCAAAAAGCGCACAGAGAGACTTTTAATAAATATTCGAATATTGCTCCAGTATTTCGAAAAATAAATAGCAGATTTCAAAGAAAATTTAATATAATCCTTGATAGCCAAGGATTATATCTATGGCTTCCGGGAATAACAAGGTAAGTGGACTTTGGGTGATTTCGAGATAAACGCGTTTGATGTTTTGAAAAATGGATCCTGTTACCAGTTCTATATAAAATTGAGGATTCTGTTGAAACCAGTAAAAAATAGTACATTTTACCACAAGGGAGGAAAATGAAAAAGATTCTTTTTTATCACTCGGGGTAAAATTACTATTTTTTACTTGTTCTGACATACTGATTTCAACTGAAACCACAATTTTATATAGAAAGTAGTAACAGGAACCATTTTTCAAAATGTTTAACGCGTTTATCTCTTTTTTTACGCTTATGCCTGAAGTTAAGTTACCTGGTTATTCCTGTATTTGCAGTGACTTACCTGCTTTTTCCTGTTTTTTACGGTTCTGCGTTGAAAATATTAAATAAATAAATCATTTAATTGAAAATTATGGAAACTGCAGAAAAATTATAAACAAAATGTTTTTAACATTCAAAATTGAAACCCTGCCCGTTCTCAAAATTGTTAAAAAAATACTCAAAGCTTATATGAAAAATCCTCAAATACTCTCAAAGAATTCTTCAAACATTCTCAAAAACTCAAAATTTGCTCAAACATTTCTAAAAACAGTTCAATATGGACAAGATATTTAAAAAAATACTTTAACAAATTTCAAAATTCTTATAATCTATCACTCACAGAATCTGTGAGTGATAGGTTATAAGACGAATGTTTCTAATTCAGCAGAATCAGTCATTTTAATTATCATAAATAGTCCCAGTATGTCCTGTCAGACATACTGGGATACGTTACATTTTTATGTTTGTTTATAATCCGAAATTATTTAAATTTTATCTATTTCATTAAATATATACCCTGGTAGAAAAAAGTCTGAAAAATACTGAAATGAACACAGAAATTTTACTGAAAAAACTGACAAATTTGGGACATTTCGGACCTTTTCATTGCAGAAGTTTCAACAAACGCTGAAATTTTGTTGAAAATGTTTTGAAAAATGTCAAGTTTTTTTCTATTAGGAGTAAATTTCTATTAGGAGTTAATATTAGGAGTTAATTATTGTTTAATTGTACGCCGTATTTTACAAAACACATATCAACTGGTCAAAAACATGTGCAAAGTGGTCTAGAACATGTCAAACACGCTAAAATGTATCCCAGAATCCACATTTCCCTGATTTCTCCGTTTAGTTCATAGTTACCTTGCTATTCCTGTTTTTTCTTTATTTAGCCCATCATTTTGAACTGCAATTCCAACGAAACGTTAGGAGCCACATGACAGACTTTTATATATGAAAGAACAATAAATTTGCTATGTTTTGGAAATATTATCTCAATTTTGTTAAAAAGTGCAGTTACCTGGTTACTCCCGGAAGTCACAGAATATAAATGAATTACATAAAGTTTACATCAATGTATTTCCTCATCATTTTGCATAATATACATAAATTATTTGTATAATTGATATACATAACATTTACTTAAAATGTATGTAAATCTGAATTTTTTAATTTCTGAAAGTATGATTTTATGATAAATACATTTGCAGATATATGTAAATTTAAAATAAATC